>CAKAOI010006245.1:0-10857 GCA_916701655.1 Sebastiscus albofasciatus | reverse complement strand
TCTCACTCCCAACTTGTCAAATACCGCTGCTTGGTTGGTGCCCCTCAGCATCGGAGACGGACGGACCGGGGACGGCGTGTCAATATACGCTCGTTACATGCCAAGTGTCCTTTCAAAATAAACTTCAGTTTTCACAGGATGTTAGGTTTAGGCAACACAACCACTTATGACGATACCGACGAGTCACGTGACTGAAGACTGATGTGACAAAATAAATCAACTTTAGTTTCAAACGGGACACGAACAGCGGTCTCCTGGTTGAAAGTCTTGAGTTTGTTTGACCCGTCCACCTCCCCTCGCGCACGCCCTGAACAGACTCTCACGCTATTAATACTACATCACTTGCTCCGACCGTCGAATAACGCTGTGGGTGGGTTTACATTGGAATTAGTTGAAAGCCCAGTTTGTCACATACTGTTGCTAAAGGGTGCCTCCGTGCGTCGGTTCCCGATGCCGAGGTGCACTTAGCAAACGGTGGTATTTGATGAGTTGGAAGTGAAAATAGGTCGACATGGTTGGTACCACCGGATTCCTTATGTTTTCTAGTTTCATATGTTATCTGTGCCTTCACTCTAGCTCTAAAACTGAACCTGCTACAGCCTCTGAAAGACAGTGAAGTCGGTCGGGATGACCCACGATCCTGCAGGTCTCAGAGGGTTAAACACAGCCTTCCTTGTTAGTGATTGGATGGATCGGATTAGTCTGTGATTTGTTTGCCCGACTCTGTAAAAATATGTGTCGCTCAAAGCTGAGAGTCTGTATTTGTTCAAACTACAATTTGAGCTGCGCGCAGATGTTCAGCTAATGAGAGTTTTCTGCACACAAGCATGCGTCGTAAAATGAAAACGCACACAGCAAGTCCACGAGGCAATACACTGAATCAACGGGGAGGAATTGCATAATTTGATTATGTTTTAGCCTTGTTCTGTTTTATAAGGATGCATCATGAATAGCAGATGACACCACTAAATAATTAAGCAGTAATATATTCCGTACGGGGAGGCGGTGAAATGCTATCGATGTGCACGGTTGGAAGAGATTTAGAGGCAGGCGCTCGGTTTGTTGCCAAGGACACGGTCCATCGTTCACCTGAGTTACAGTGGCCGTGATTGATCGCAACGAGAGCTTAGACTGCCTCATTGTGCCAAAGAGTTTCAAGGTTGTTCGCATTAACAGCAGTGAATTTTGCATAATTGATTGCAGGCTTGTACCAAACAAGTCATTCCTCATGAGGCTATATAGACAACAAAAGCCATCCTTTTCCTCACTGATGGCATCCTTCAGCTCCGGATGTACTCCAGCTGGATGAATACGGCCGTGTGGTTTATGAATTTAAGAAGTTTGTACATTTTGGAATCAGTTTTATGGCTCAGCTAAAATGGTAATTCTGCTTTTAATTTTGATTGTGCATCTGTTGCTTTAAAAGGCTTCTTTCTTTCTTTCTTGTTTCCAGCCAGCAGTTTTCCCATAATATAGTTTGTGTTACAAATCAGGACATCTCTCATATCCTCTTATGGGATTTATGGACTAGAGCCACATGGTGTGACGCTCAAAGGGGCTAAAGGACGCTGTGTTATTTCCACTGCCATCCACACGGTGCTAACCTTTGAGGAGCATTAACCCTCTGAGACCCACAATAGATTTTAGTCTTTTTTTAGGGGGGTCCAGGGAGTCTTTAGGGGGAGATAGCAGGTCAACAGTAGATGTCACATAGAAGTGGTGTACATCATCTGAAAGCTGGGAACCTGGAGATTAATTTGAGATGTAGCTCAGCACTGTGTGTCAAGTTGTTCTAGTCATAAATCATAAATAAACATGATTTAATGAATTAAAATAAATTGTAAAAGTGTATAAGCATTTAGAACATTGTGATAGAAGTATATGATGGTCATCCTCATGCTCTATTATGTCTCATAAGTTGTTGCAGACATTTTTGGGTTGATACCATTTGTTACACAGATTTGGTGCTAAATTAAAATAAATGTTACCACTCGAGAATTTATAAAAAATGATCAATAATCCCTCCAAAATCCCACATTAAGACACCAAGACCTTGAGGAACACCATAGAAAAAGCCATGCTGTGATTAGGGATCAAAAAATTTTGACATTTTGGAGATTTCTGCAAGAATTGCATTTTTTCAGCGATTGCATGGCGAGCACTTCTGTTGTGTAAACTGCTCAGAAACCCCCTTATTGTCAATGTAGCTAGGAAAGCCATCCATCCTCTGAATGCTCTAGGTCTCTAGTCTGATCCATCCATCCTCTGAATGCTCTAGGTCTCTAGTTTGTGGCTGTAAAGTTTCATGAGGCTGTGATTATCCTAAAGGTCACCACAGGTCATTTTATACAGGGTTAGGGGTTAGGGTCAAATTTAAAAAAACAAAATAATGGTCTCACTACAATGAAATGGCTCCTATGGGGACTGACATCATCACACATGAATACAGTTGGGCTCATTGGATCCACAAGAGGCTCAGCTTTACAGTGATACCCAATGTATGTAATTCAGAGACTGTTTAGGGACGCCAGTATGCAGAAATATTCAAACACACTATTCATACGATATCTGTATCTTCACTCTCGCCCTAACACTGAACCTGCTACAGCCTCTGAAAGACAGTAAAGACGGTAAAGACAGTAAAGACAGTCGGGTCTCAGTGGGGTTAAATCGTGTAAATATGTACACACTCAAGGGCGAGTCAGCTATAGAAAAAAATGCACAGGCACGCAAACAAAACACACCTCTAACCTTTGTTTTATACAAAATACATGACATACTCTCCCCTGAAGCCTCATTCAGTCTATAAGACGATGCTGCTGGACCTCAACCATGAATTAGACATCATGGTCAGCAGCAACCGAGGTTACACCTCACCAACACACATGGCTAATTCATGTCCTTCGGGGTTCACAGTACAAGCACAATGTGCCACATGTTTACATATAAATGACAGTGTTGCTTGCTGTGGAAACTATCTCATATCCCCATATAAAAGATTAAGGCTGCATATGCCACACTGCTTTAGCAGAGAGGAATACATTTAACAGAAAGATGCTAATATTGCACAAAAGCTGCCGTTGTCTGTCATAAGGCGTCGAATCAGAGGGATTAGGGAGGTGTAATTAACCCAGATGCAAACCTTGAGTATCTGGTGATGACAGAGACAGCAATTAGTGCATGTGAATGTGTGCATGTGTTTGTGAGCCTTCAAAAATCGCAGCGAGTCAAGGTCCCCGAGCGCAGAGCTTTGTAGCAAAAAAAAAATGACAGCTCTTGTCTCATTCAGACGAGATTCGTGGGCGAGATGTCTCAGCGCCGCATTACGAGCTTTTGTAGCGTCGAGATGTGACTTTGGTGTGATCAAAAAAATGTCTGGATTCCAAAAGGGAGTTCTGCATAAACACAATTATGGGATCAATGCTCATATAAACGCCTGCTGCCACCGGGCATGGAGGTGAGATTCAAAATAGAAACTGTTTGCAAGTTTCAAATGTGAATCTTTACGCCCTGCAGGCAGCGTCACATCCAGGCTCATCCTCCTCCTCCTCTTCCTCCTCCTCCTCCCGGGAGATGAAGTTCATTTGTAATCTGTGGCATTTTAGAAATTACACTGATTAGCCCCATAAGGTCGGTACAACTGCAGGTCAGCAGAAGGTGACAAACATGACCGCATCAATCACGGCTACATGGCGCCTTAGCTGTCCTGTTGTTTAGCATTATTCAACACTAATGAGTACATTTTCTCCATGACATTTACCGATTATAGTCAGATATGTACAAGCTGCATACAGATTTCTGTTTCCAGCTCAAAACAGGGTGATGCTTCTTGTTTGATGTCTTTTTTTTTTTCCGTAATGATTTATTGGGAGTAACAACAAAAAGCAAAGTTAAAGGTGCTATAAGTAACTTTCTGAAGATCCTTGTTATTAAAGAAACCTGTGGCCGTGAAGTGAACTGCAGTCAGCAGCCTGACGTCTCTCCACGTAGTCCATTAATTCCTGATATTGGAGACCTCGTCGGGTATTATCCCTTACATAATGTTCTGTAATGTTCCTATATTTTATTTGGACCATTTGCTCCATGATACTAACTATAGCTTGCAGCTAGCAAATGACTTTATCAGCTAATGTTACGAAGCAACCAACGGCAGATCAGTGCTGCATAGCTACTGGAAGTTACAGCAAACTGGCCAACCAGAGCTTAAAGGCAGGGTTGATGATGTTCTCCAGTAGACACTATTTGTTATATTGGTTGAAATGGTCTTTACACCCCGACAGCAATCCATTACTGATGAGCTCTGATAAAAGACTGGAAAAGAGGCTTCATCTGTAACTGCTGTAATCCTGTAAAAACATCTACCAATCACTGCCTCGCAGTCCGCTTGGAAAGAACCAATCAGATGCCTCCCTGCCTCCCTGCTCGTACTCCACCCTTGGCGTGCACCAACCTGAACTCAAAGCGCGTCGCCGCCGCACGTTTCCTGGAGAATGGAAGAGAAAAGTCAGCCCTGCAGTGGCACTGCCGAGGTTACTGGTCATGAGGTAGCGTTGTTGAGTTGAGGTCTTCTCCTTCGCTCTGTGTCTGTGAAGGAGTTACGATGCGGCGGTGCTTATGCATGTTTGTGTGTGCGTGTGTGTGTGGGGGGGGCGTTGCATTGGAAGGAGCCCCGAGGGGCGGGGGGGGGGGTTTAGACGGAGATCCTGAGGCCATGATACTTTCAAATTATGCTAGCTTTCCAATATCTTCGACTCTATCTTTAAGTACTCCAGACAATATTTTAGCTGCATGCTGTTGGCGCTGTAGGGGAGCTGAAGAGAGGCGAGGCGCTCGGGAGCGTGCATAAACGTCATTCTTTGGATTTTGCTGGCAAAACAGTCCCGAGTCCTTTATATAGAAATCAGTCCACAGGCTGTTACAGGCAACCGAGAGAGTCGAGAAGAGTCTCTGGTTTTTAAGTTACGTTACAATTCGTTCACACATTGGCAATATAAAGCGATTAAAACACATAAATTGTTATATATAGTACCTTTAAATTAAATTTTAACTATGATACAAAAAAATTAAAATAAAAACAAAGAACAGGGTGATGCTCAGATCTGTCCAGATTCATGTCGCAAAAACAATCGTTGAAATGTTCAGCGGCGTCTAACAAAAGCAGAGACAAGCAGCCCTCTAATGGATGAAAACAGACCAGTTGTTTGTTGATACAGGGATCATGGTTGCTCCGTCTCCTGTTTGTAAATTTTTGGTGGCGTCGGTGAAGCGTGGCGAGCTCATACATGGCAGGGGACTTGAGTTTTACCCGACACGGCTGATCCAGTCAGACGTGGCGCCTGACATGAACTGTGTTATTAAATTTTCACACACTGCTGACTGCAATATCATCAGGAGCAAACACTCGCTGCTGTGTGCCGCCGCGTGGCCGGGCCTGTTTACTCCGTGTGTGTGTGATTCTGTTTAGTGAGATACAGATGTCCAGTCACTACTCCAACACTGGAGCTACTTTACTGATTTAATTCACCATTCACGAGGTCAACACAGACCCGGCTCTCAGCCCTGAGAATGATTACTTATTAAATGTCTGGCTCACCTTTAAAATGAGTACGTTATCGGGCGTGAGCGGGAAATAAAATGGCAGAAAGTGATGATTTGCAACTGTTACTTATTGGCCTCTTTGTCGGCGTGCTGCACATCAGCCACGGCCTTTCCTCAATATAGTGTTGAAGAATACCTGAGCGGATGACTCAGCGATTTAGTGAATCAGCAGTTTCTCCTTATGAGAATAAAAACTCAGACCTTTGTCCTTTCCACTTTAGAATAAGAATGAGTTTAGAAATATGCTTCTACAACTGAGGAATGACAAAATGGACTTTCTATCTGTCTGCAGCCCCTTTAAAGAGGATCTATTGTGCTCATATTCAGGTTCGTACTTGTATTTTGGGTTTCTACTAGAACATGTTTACATGCTTTAAAGCTGCAGTGGGTAGAAATGGAGCAAATATGAATCAATATTCTGTTACTGTAATGCCTATTTCTCTCCTCAAATGTTTTCAGAATCATCTTGTAGTGTACTGTTTAGCTGTAAAATGAGAACGTTTGTGACCCGGCAGCCATGATGAGATCAAGTTGAGGAAATATCAAGCACCGCCCACCAGCTGGAGCACAGCCAATAGGAACGCTCTCTCTCTCTGAAATGACCTGTGATTGGTCAAAGTCTCCCGTCACGGGCTAGATGTTTTAAAGCCTGAAAACAGAGCCATGAGGAGGAGCAGAAGTCTAGAAGCGCTCCGTTTGAGCTCCAGTCTCCCAAAAAGCCCAGTCTGCTCTGATTGAACCGAACTCTTCGGACTCCACTCCATCTCCACTCTACGCAGGTATCATGCAACTTTGTTACTTGGTGACATCACCATGTTACAGAAGAAAAGGTGCAACTTCAAGTGAGGCATTTCAGGCAGTTCAGGAGCAGCGTTTCTTTCGTATTAGGTACGATTGATCCGTACCGTGCCCGAGTACGATTGCCTCCCCTCTCCACTCCCCCACCAGCTCAGCTTTCACATTTTGTTCAGTACCCGAGTACGCTTGTGTCATCATCCACGTGTGTTTGTTTATGTTTAGATCAGCTGTTCTAGTGGCCGAGCATCATAAAATAATTCATTCAAACTCGACAGAAATAAAATAAAACTCACCAAAACCGTCGTCGTTAGACTTTCCAACAATCACCAACTTTGTTTTGGTTGAAATAAAACATGTGGATGTGAAAATATGCCGCCTCTTCACTCTGTTTCTCTCTGCCGTCTCTCCCTCAGCCCGCTGAGCAGCTGCTCTTGTTCTTCGGAGGCAGACCATTGAACTAGCTAAATAAAATAACAAACATCTCCCAACCTCATCACTACTATTGTTTATATTTTAAGGACGCTCTCGCCGGCCTTCCTGCTTCATGGTGCATGCAGCGCGCTGATACATCTACTCCCAGCTGCTAACGTTACCCGAGTACACATGATCCGTACTCCAGACCACCTTTTCAAGTGGACTCCAGTACGGATCGACGAACTGTGCCCGAGTAAGGTATGGAGCGTTCACACTAAACACACAAACTAAACATTGGGGTAAAGTGTACTCGGATCCTGTGCCCGGGTCCCTGATGTGAAAGCACCCTTACTCCCTTTGGCGTGGACTTTGGGCTTTGTAACTTTGCAGACCTTTTACGTGCACAAACACACTAAAGGAAAGGGGATAAAAGCATAATAGGTCCTCTTTAAAAATAAAGTTTTAAATCAGAGTGAAATAGTTGTGACCCTCTTAAATCTATTCATTTAAAAATCTATTTTATATATATATTAAATGTTTCTCTTGCTCAAGTACTCCCAGCCTCCTCCAGGCAACAGCACATCATCTATTCAAGAATTATTTTAGATTTAAAGCTGCCTCGACATGGAGAATGTTTCTGGGGATAATTTGGTGCAGTACAACCCCCAAAAAGCTGCTAAAACCCCCGTTTCAACGCTCAGCGCCTGGTGTTTACTGATGATTTGCACCATGAATACTGTGATTTGAAGAAGACACTATCATGTAATGGATATTCTGCGGCTGGTGTGTCACTAAAGCTCTCGGATATATATGTTGTTTTTCTGCTAAATGCACCGCGGCATTCGCTATCCGTCTGCAGTCGTTCTATTGAACCACGGATTTGCACAACAAGTGTGTTTCTCTGCAGCTCTCTGGTCAAGCTGTTGCTTCCAAACAATGCTGTATGCCAGAATTAGTTGTTTGGCTTTAGGTCTCAGTTTGCCCAACAGATTAGGGCTAGATTTATGGTCTTGCTTGGTGAAAGTAATGAGCTCCTGTGTTGCAGCTCAGTGAGGAAATAATAGTCTTCTTGCTCACTGGGCTCTGGTATTGGTCAAAAGTATAATGGGGAGTTTTGTATCTTTCTTTGGTTTGATTCCATCCTTGCAGTTCGAATGACGTCAATGAAAAAAGAAATAGAGTTGGAGAGAATGAAGGATAAAGTAAACATGTTTGCAGACTATTCTTTAACGCGGTATAAATAATGATTTGACTTGCGAATGTGTAAACAGCAAATTCATGTTCTGTTTTCAAGGGCAAAAAGCAAATTCTTAAGCCGTCTTCATTGTCTACCGCACCACTTCTCTGAAGCACTGCATGCCTGAAAAGGAGGCGGCCTTGCTGGCAGAGCAGCACAAGGAGGCCGTCTTTTGAATGTCTTTGTGCACTTAGATATTCCGTCTCACGACGGACGGGAGGCCGTCCTTGAGAGGACACGCACATCGGAGACAACGAACGGGAGGTCACAAAGAGCTTGGACAAACACTGGCAGACAGTACAGTACATGCAGAACTTCATGTAATGTTTCTTTCATTTCATTTTACCGTTACGGAGCAACAAGACTGCACCATTTTACATCTTATTCAAAGGTATAATAATAATAATAATAATAATAATAATACATCAGATTTGTATAGCTCTTTTCAAACTTCTCAGATGCTTTACATAGTGCAGAATAAAAATTTAAAAAATCTAAATATTATAAAAAAATAAATAAATTAGGGCTGTCAAAGTTAACCCGATCATAACACGCAAGCAACCTGCGATTTTTAGGCTGTAGCGGGCTCAGTTTTAAAGCTAGAGTGATTATACTGGTATCATATGAAACTAGAAAACCTAATGAATCCATTGGTACCAACATGTCATACATACTCATCGCGAAGGAGGTTAAATAACACTCCAAACTTGCGCTCAATTTTGGTGAGGAAAAACTATCATGGTCATTTTCAAAGGGGTCCCTTGACCGCTGACCTCCAGATATGTGAATGTAAATGGGTTCTCTGGGTACCCACGAGTCTCCCCTTTACAGACATGCCCACTTTATGATAATCACATGCAGTTTGGGGCAAGTCATAGTCAAGTCAGCACACTGACAGCTGTTGTTGATTTCAAATAATAAATATATACATACATTTGCATAAAGCAGCATATTTGTCCACTTCCATGTTGATAAGAGGATTAAATACTTGACAAATCTCCCTTTAAAGGTACATTTTGAACAGATAAAATAATGTGATTAACTGTGATTAACTATGGACAATCATGTGATTAATCGCGATTAAATATTCTAGTTGATTGACAGCCTTAATTGCAATATATTGAATCGTAACCCCTCTATCATGAGACGTATCATATCGCCAGATTCTTACCAATACACAGCCCTACTGTATGGACTTGAGAATGAAATATGATGAACTCTTTGCCCCGTGACTTATTACAGACTACAGACTTCCTCCTCCTCTCTCTTATATTCTTCTCTCTTGTGTCTTTCATTCTTTTGTTTTCTCATTTCTCCACAGAGTATTAAAAATACTTGACAAATCTCCCTTTAAGGTACATTTTGAACAGATAAAAAATGTTAATAATAATAATAATTAAATATTTTAATTGATTGACAGCCTTAAAATAAATAAATAAATAATTGAAAATATTTTTAAAAAACAAGCAGCAGACAGAAAAATTATAAAAAAAAGAATAAAAGAAAGAAAAGATTTAGAATAAAATGTCTCGTAAATTAAAACATGGCAGGAGGATTTAGCTGGGGAGGACTAGTCTGAAGAGGTGGGGTTTGAAAACAGTAACATACCGTGCAATGCCTTTTTATTTTATGCTTCAACATGTGTCTTTTCTCTTTCTCTTCCTGGCTCCCAGCTAGTGCTAATAACATCATATTCTTCATGGTAGCTGACAGCTTGACAGGCTTTCTGACTGGCTGAGTGATGAAGTCAAAGAGGCGATGATGGGGGGGTGTTATTTAAGTCTATTTCATAGCAGCACACTCTGCGTTCAGCTGTTCTGTGCAATTTTACAAAATGGATAGAATAATTCAACTTTGGTTAAAGTACATTCATATTGTCAGTAAAGTTTGCTTGAATTGAGAGATTAGATGTCGTGCTCAAAAACGTATCAGTCCTCGAGCATACAAAAGTTAGTGAAAGTTACTTTGCAGCCCTTCAGAAATCTGACTGACGCGTTATAATTGACCCTCGTGTTGCTTCATTTAGCATTATATTTATTGATTCCCGCCCACAGGAGCATCAGTCGGTGGGAGGCTGTCAGGACGGCCGTGATGCAGGCGATAACAGCGAGAGAGAGGAGAAATAGCAACACAACTCACTTTGGAGACTAATTAAGTTGCATGTGTCACCTCCTTATAGCATTTTTTTTGAGGGGCTGAACGCAGTGGTATGTGTTCACAGCCTCAGGGCACAATCTCATTTTACATTCAGCTCCTTTTTGTAGCTCCCCTGGCTGCAGGGGGAGCTTTCCACCGTTTTTTAACATCAAATGACATTTACAAAGCGAAGGCTCTGCATATTTACTCTTTCTCAACTGATATTTGTCGTTTGGCTTTGTTTGATTTGTCACAAAATGCTGCAGAAAGAGTAGAGAGAGGTGAATTTATTGGTATTGATCACGTCAGCTTGTCAGAAAATATATAAAAAAAGAAGCTATAAATAAAACACTAAACATTGATAGAAGAATAACTAACTATAAATACATGCAGGTCATGCACACACATTTTTTTTTTGTGTCTCAAAGGTTGAGAGAAAATCAGCTGACCATGAGGGACATCTAGTGGTACATAATGAAACTTCATCAATACCATTATATTAGCTTATATGCCATTTTAAATAAGGAGCTCCCACCTGTTACTTATAATAATAATACAAATACAACAACTGGTTTGCATGTTGAAAATACAAATCCAATGCACATACATATATCCATGTATCCAAAGCTGTATTTTTTCCAATGTATCACCACAAAATGTGTTATATCTGAGTA
>CAKAOI010006235.1:1590-62441 GCA_916701655.1 Sebastiscus albofasciatus | reverse complement strand
GACCCTCTCAGTTACAGTTGCTACACCTGCCAAGCTTTACATTCTAGCATGGCACATATACAATCATAAAGGTGGGAAATTTACAACTCAAAATTCATCGTAATTTTCAGACAGAGGTAGAAAAAAAGCAGATTTCTCAATTCGCCAATATTGCAGGCGACTCATTTGAAAATAACAAGCTGCAAAATATGTATTTGATGTAGATTTTATCATGCTAACTCAGCCCGATTTACAGTAATGATGCACAAATATTCAGAAAAATATATATTAATCTGTTAAACTTCCCCAAATCTAATAAAGTGCAGGACAAAGCCACAAATGTTAACCTGAACTCTGAGATAGGAGCAACTCCCACCCAGGCAGCGTGCTATAGTCCTGAACAGAGCTTTTTCCAATATGACCTGTAACGCCTATAATAACAAGATGAATCAAATGACTTTAAGAAACGTGACAGTATTGGATATTTGTTCAAATGCGTCAACAACAACTTATGTTTTCCTGACAAGCATCCTCTTGTAGTCGTCTAGATCACTCTCCTCTGTTCATCAAACAAACCTCAAACATTCAAAAACTTTGAAATGAGTCTGGGGTACATAGTTGTCTTTGACAAACTCACATATACCATAACAGTGATGGTTTCCTAACCTCGACCACAGACATATTATTTTTGGGCATTTTTGCCTTTGTTGGAGAGTCATATTGAAGAGGCAAACAAAGGGAAGAGAGAGAGAGAGGTGGGACAGATGCTACAGAGGTTCTTGGAATCAAACCTGAGATATTGTGGTTATGCGGCATGCACTGCACGGTGAACAATTATCCATTTAGATATGAAGAATTGTTGCTTATAATATCCAAAATTTAATCAATCTAATCAACTAAAATTCTTTTGTGAGTTAATAGTTTGGCTATGGGGCTGCACGGTGGTGCAGTGGTTAGCACTGGCGCCTCACAGCTAGAGGGTTGCAGGTTCGAATCTGACTTGGGGCCCTTCTGTGTGGAGTTTGCATGTTCTCCCTGTGTTAGCGTGGGTTTTCTCCGGGTACTCCGGTTTCCTCCCACAGTCCAAAGACATGCAGGTTAGGTTAATTGTTGACTCTAAATTGCCCGTAGGTGTGAATGTGAGTGTGAATGGTTGTCTGTCTCTATGTGTCAGCCCTGCGATGGACTGGCGACCTGTCCAGGGTCTACCCCGCCTTCGCCCAATGTTGGCTGGGATCGGCTCCAGCCCCCCCGCAACCCCTAACGGGATAAGCGGTTGCAGATGAGAGAGAGAGTTTGGCTATGAATACCTAAAGTTAATTCATTACTTAGTCGAATAAAGGGATTTGCCCAACTCAACTAAGTCCTTGCTCTCTGTAGGGTTACTTGCAACGTAACTTCTCAGATATACTTTTTTTATTCCTCCATAATGTTTCTGTCCTAAGTCAGTTTTCTGAAAGTTTAAATTGAAAGTGTCTCAAAGTACAACACGTAACAAATGGATGGATTCATTCTTTACAACTGACAACAGCAAAAAAAACAACAACTCTTCCTCTGTTATCTGTACATCAGCTCGACACAAAGACCCATTCTATTACACTTCCACAAAAATAAGGGGTTATTTCAGCTCACTAAAGTACTGCCAAATGACTAAACCATCCCACAGAAGTTCAATAAAAGACGTATTTCATACATGCCAGTATAATTACATCCTCAGATCCCCCAGGGTCAAAGTAAATCAGTTTAGGTGTAAATGAAATTCCACCCTGGATTTTAATTCCTTATCATTAATCTCTGAATGAATCACAAAAGTGTGATTCAGCCAAGAGTCTTATCCACTTTTGCTGCTGATAAAATACTGTAACTGCAAATAAATTATTACAGTGTCAATATAGGAAAAAGGCTTAGTGGCTTATTTGGTGTTTTAGCTTTTCTTAATGTAATTTTTATTGGGTTTATTGTTAAATATTAAGGTAATATGGCTTGATGCAAGTAAAATCATCACTATAAACAGGACATAAGTTTCCTCACTCCTTGTCCTTTGATAACATAGTAAAGCACAGTCTTGAGTAAAGTGTAACAGGCCAAATATCTCCTTTATTGATGTCTAAAAAGCTCATTCTTTCCACCCAACAATTATTTAGACTAGCTAAGATGAGGTAGTCATCACACATCAGCTGCTCCTCCTCAGTGGCGTTTTCATGTATTCAAACTGAACCGCATTCGGTTGCCAGCTGCTAAGGACTACTATAAAAGAGTAGGTGGCTGCCGTATATCCCACCTGTGCATGAAATCAGTTTTAGGGTGGAATTCCCCTTTAGGCGGGAGCTATCAGTCATGTGCCAGTGAGGTATCCCCCCTGATCCTCTGTTGTGGTTTTCTCTGGGTGAGATGAAGGCTATTGCTGTGACACAGGGAGGTAGGCGAACTCTTAAATGCTCCCTCTCTGTGTCTGATCTCTTTGTTCCCAACATACTGGCACACACGTGCATGAGTGAAAATACACACACACACCAGTGAATGAATGAATGCAAGTACATGCAAACACACACACACACATTCATGCACGCGTACACCGTTAGTTGATCCCTGTAAGAGTATACTCTTTATGTCATAACCCCAATAAAAGCACAGCCCTCCAGATGTCTGGTGTGTGTCTCATTGTATTGGGCAGATCACGTAAGATGAATGCCCACTCACTACATCAGAAAGAATTCACAATCCTCCTACACACACACACATACACACACACACACGTCATCCAGGAGGTGCGATCATGTCAGTGGTAGAGAGGTGGTGAGACACCAGCAGTGGCTGCCTCATACATAAAGGAATGCTGTTCAGAAGACATCTGGTGCAGGTAGGGATGTAGCGTGGTCAAACATTATGTCATCATGTTCAGGTGCTGCTGATGAAGAAGGGGGATTGTTCGTACACCTCATGCTTCACACTCAACACACAATTACACAAATTATCTCATTCTCTTTGACACACGAGCTCACACATTCAATGTCGTAGATCATCTTACATTTCAGTAATAACGTAAATCTATTATGGTGACTCAAGACAATGTAATGACAGAACAGATTCATCTGAGCCATCCTGCCAGATGGATTACCACAAACAATATTCCACACATCTTTGAAAGATGGTAATGGTGGTGGCGTGGTAACTTTTTGTAAATCTTTTTATTGGGATTTTCAGAGTGAAACTTATAGTTTTGTAAATAATCTTTTGTGGTGATCATAATGTCATACTGTGACGAGATCTTCAAATAGGCTATAGCTGAAGGCTATTATTATGCTGCTGAAACAACTGATAATAATACTGCTGTTCTTGACTTTTTAGGATGGCAATGTGGCTTTGTCGTCGGTCTGTCCACCACTTTAGTCCAGAACAATATAACTCCACAATTATTGGATGGATTGTCATGAAATAAAAGGATGAACGTCTCTCCCTATTGTGATCCCTTGAATTTTCATTTAGCGCCACAATCAGGTCACTATGCATCACTTTAGTGTATGACTAAATAAACTAATGACATTCCCATCAGCCTCAGCTGTACTTTGTGTTCTGTGTTTAACGAACTAATGCTATCATGCCAAACTAAGATATTGAATGCGGTAAACATTATGCCTGCTTAGCATTGTCATTGGGAGCATGTTAGCATGCTGATGTAGGCGTTCAGCTCAAAGCACCGCTGCACATAAGTACAGCCTCAGAAAGATAAATGGCTGTAGACTCTTATACAGTATATACAATTAACCCTGTAGCTATAATGGCATTTAAAGTGAGCAATCACAATTGGAGGCCACAGAATGTTTGTTTCTTAACATTTTGGCTACACAGCACCCACTCCATGAAGGCATTATGTCCTCATTTTCAAAAGCATCATTTTGAAATGGGTCAAAGGCCAAAAGGGAAGATGTCTTCATATTTAGTGTAGAAAGAGTGTAGCCCCCTTTGTGTAGACATTAATGACCAACATTAATGACCAAAGACTTTGCGTTTGGAAGTCTACTCGTGGCTTATAGGTCTCATCCACTGGGAGGTCCCTTGTCTGCAGAAATACATACTTTGAAAAGATTGTATGTGTGTGCACACGCAGATATACATGTGCACTTGCACACCCGCCTTCAGCGTGGGGCAGGTTTGAACACTGTGGTAGCAGCGAAGCCTTGGCACTCCCCGTCTGACATGTTCAAATCTGTCCTCATCACTGATTCTCCACTTAATCTGCACCTGATCGCCTCTGTCTGTCACATCAAAAAGAGAAGGGAGGAGTGGCAGAGAGAAATGATGTGTGCCCTTCTCTTATTTGTTTCTATATGTTAATACTAGAGGTCAGTAAAGCACCTTTGAGTTAAACTGGAAGAAAAAGGAGTAGCATCTGCAGGGTTAAGTGATGTGGTGGAGGTGTTGTGGAGCGGGGGGTGGGGGGGGTGTTGGGGTGGTGGGGGACATGAAAGCTCCGGTCACACCTGTATGAAACAGAAGGTGAAAGTTTTAGGCTACATTCCTCACACTCTTCCCTTTAGTTAAACACATGGAATGTACTGTATGCTGTATGTCTGCAAAAAAGTGAGAAACAGTGCGTGTGTGTGTGTGTGTGTGTGTGTGTGTGTGTGTGTGTGTGTGTGTGTGTTTCAGAGGTAGCAGTTAGAGGCACAGACATGTAGGCTACATTGCAGACAAACAGATCATGTCTGTTTCTGTTGCAAAGCAAAGTGATACCAAAATTGGAACGCTGTTGCAAGAGATACTGTAGAGATGTGCTAGTGCACTCAGACATCAATTATTGAGTGCATTTCTCAGTCATATGATGTAAGTAAGAGTACTATACACTATACTGTATACGGTACATTCTTTATGAGTAGAACCAGTGTCTGTGTGAGAGAGAGCATGACAGAACTGTACAAGCACAAAGTAAATAAAATAAAGGCCAGGTGATCCAGCCTGTTCCCAGCAATATCTGCCCACGTTGTACCACAGTCTGCAGACAGGGTTGCCCTGCGGGATCATGGGAGAGAAACAGGAGGGATGGACAGGAGGGAACGGAGGAGGGAAGAATGTGAGGAATGAAGGGTGAGCTCAGCCACGGCAGGTCTGTGCAGAGACAGCATGCGCGGTGAACTCTATGTAAGGTATTAGAAATGGCCTAAGGACACATCTTTGCCTCTGCCTCGGCGCAACTTGCTACTGATTAACCTACATCGAATTAACTCTCACACCCTTTCTTTGACACTGTCTCCATCCGTAGAGAAGAAGAATCACACCCTCATTTCCTATCAGTTAACAAGCTTGACTGACACAGTTTATTAAAAGATGTATTTGAACCATCGACTCCTGTCTCATAACTCATAAAATATGGCTCTTTTATGGGGCAGTTTGGGTAAAATAAAAGTGGGTGATGCCACACAGCTAATCTATTACAGCCTTCTCCATTTTGGACTCCATTCCCTCTAAGGTCAGCACCGTCAAGATGGCTTGCTGAGATGGCAGTGTTTCTGGCAGCAGCCAACCGATTGCGATTAGGTCTTCACGGTGCATGGCAAATAATAATAAAAGGAATCCTCTGGACTACCTCTATCTTCTCACACACCGAAGAGCTGGTTTTAGTGCTAGAAAGCTTGGTGAATTGGAGTCAAGACTCACATGCCCATTAATTTTTCATATTTTTGTGAATACCACCCCTGATATTTACCAACTATAAAGACAAGGAGGAAAACTCTTTTAAGTCGTCATCAAGGCTATGCATACAGCTGACAACAGTTTTGGTAATGACCATGATTGATGCTAAGGCCATGATGATAAAGATTTTGACCTTCATTGGAACGGATAACTGGAATTCCTGTGCCATAATGTCTAAATGGTGCTGGTCATCTAGTTTCCTTTGATATCAGTGTCTTCATTCTAGCTGTAAAACTGTAGTTACACCCACAAGGTGAGGTCCAGATAAGGGTTGCTGGAAAGCTCACGGCCAGAGCAGTGAGCCACCTTCACCCCGGGCCTTTCAAGCCGACATAGAGCCAATCGCTGTCAGCCACCACAGAGGAAATGACGAAACTCAACCGCACCATTTTCACAATAAGTGCAGGGTGTGGTATTAATGAATGTGTTATTCGTGTAACTTTTATTGTCAGTGATATAAGTCAGGAAGCAAATAGTTGTAGCCTTAGATCTTTGACCTTTTCATGGGCCTTGGACCTGGGTCATCTGTACCCTTTGAGCCCCGCTGACGGTGGGGCAGAACTATATCCTAATGGGGATGTGAATTAGTGAAATGTAAGGTTTTCTTTGTAAACAAAGGACCCATATATTGTGTATTTGCATTGTTTATAATGGCATTATAAAGGTTACGTAGTGTAACTCTTGTTCCATGTACACAGGCAGCTCACTCAAGCTAAACAGAATCAGGCCAGACCACCAACAGTTCCACTGAGTTACTTTAACTCCTCCGCTGATCCTTAGAGTTCGTTATAATCCTTTGATGCTCAACAGGTCACAGGAGAATATCTAAGGCATTAAAAGACTACAAATGAGAAATTACCCACAAATGAAGTCGTTCGGCTAACCACTAGTTGTCAGATCTTACTATAGAACCATACACACCCTTTCTCTGAGGCTTAAATGTCTGGTCTGGTAGAAGATCGTGGGTTGCAGTCCATCATGGGTCAGTAAAGTAAAGAAGAAGGTAGGAGGTGGAAAGGAGAAGGGCCATAAAAACAAGCCTCTGAAAAGCTTAAGATTAAAGGGTACCACTGCTTGTCCCTCGTTGTGTTATTAATGCCGAAATTAGTAGTAAGTATACTGTCTCAGATGTTTTTAAGGCTTGGTTGTTGAAGCAGCAATTTAACTTGTTTGGGGCAGATAACTGATCAAAGCGGGACACTAGCCGGGGTTGTAAAGGAGAAGGCTGAGGTCCATACAACTACAGAGAAAAATATAGAAAAAGAGAGAGAGAGAGACGAATAAAGATACTGTACATGTATGACGTGTTAAAGCAAAGTAAAATTATTTCATTTATATAATTTATTGAAGATAAAAGTTTGATGAGAACATTTTTTTAAAGCTACTTGAATTAAAGATGGCAGAATGTGGGCCTACACAGCTCACGACCCTCCTAAAGCTTTCCAAATAACTTTTTAAAAACATTTTTTTACACAAGTAATCAAAGATATTACATTGGATTATGTAATATGCTTCCAGGGCAACTTGCCGGCTAGCCAAGCTACCTGCCATTCATCTGCAGTAATAACAAATATAGCATGATTGTGCGAGGTAAATTGCTATGGAGGGCTGAATGTTTAGTCAAGGCAGCCTCTGCCTTTTCTTCCAGTTGATTTTTAGAAGGTGAAGCACAGTATCCCCAACGGCAATGTTGATCAGAGCAGCAAATTCATTTGTTGTAGCAGCTGGGATCACATCTACAGTATATATTCCAAGTCTGGCATCAACGGGTCCCACCTTTTGCAGCAAAGTTCAGCAAGCTTTGGAGAGTAATGACCGCGGGAACATCACCAGTTTCCGGAGGTACTAAGCTCTGGGGGACGGTCCAACGTGGCCTTTCTTCCTCTGAATCCATTCTTTGTCTTTGTTCTTCCAATTGAGTTAGCTCTTTGTCTATGTACTCTAGTTCACCCCATCATCTCCAGTCTTCATCATACTCAGTGAACAGTCCTGCTCTACACCCCTTCATTGGATCTTCAGTAACTCCCTTCACCACCAGCACCAGTGTCTGGACTCCAAGGGCAAATGTACCTAGTCTCACCACAGCATCACTACCTTCTTTAATACACTACATCACGATGGAATCTAATCACCAAAGACTTTGCACTATTCATCTTATCATGCACCACGTAATAAATTATTGTTGATTGAACTTTCTTTCTTTATGTTTGCTGCTACTTATTGAGCAAGCACTAAACTGACAGCTACCCATAGCCTCGCACAAAACCAGGCATGCACATATTATAGGCAGTTAGTATAGTTAGGGGACAAGTTGCCCTGGAAGTAGAATCCTATGCAGTTAGCTACCAGTGCTAATCCAGTGGGCTAATTTCTATGTTGCTTTCAGTCAAGGCCAACATTCAAATTTAAGTTTATTTGGAAAGCATTGGTAGGCTTGCGCTGCTTGCCCCAACATACTTGTTTTGCTGGAGGAAGTGGTAAGTACAAAGATAGCGTGACTTGTCAGAATGGCCACTTGTGAGATTAAGACCTTCAAGTTGAAAACTATAACGATCAACAAGAGCAGAGTGAACATTACCTAAGGCATGTATATTGTCTAGCTGTCAACGGCGTGGGTGAATAGAGGGCGCCCTGGCCTGCTGAGTCACAATTTTTCTAAAACAGCCAAGATTCTTGATGGACAAAGCATGAATAGTATGAGATTATAACAGGTATGCCAGTTCCTGCCAAAGGATGTTGATGAGGACTTCCACGATGGCTGTATTAGTGTATATGTGGTGGTTGGGACGGTGGGTGGTAGAGGGTTTCCAGCAATTACAAAGAGAATGCATGACAGATGAGGGAAGAATGCACACAAAAAAGACCAACGATTAATGGCACATTAAGTACATTCCTTTGTTTGGGGGCAATAATCAAGATATCAACCACCCTCACATGTGTTTTTTAATTCAGCTGAGGCCAGTCCCCTGAGATTAAAGGAATAGTTCGACATTTTGTGAAATACACTTATTTGTTTTCTTGTTGAACGTTAGATGAGTCTGTTCGTCCGATGTGAAGCTACAGCCAGCAGCTGGTTAACTTAGCTTAGAATAAAGACTGGAAACAGGGAGAAAAAGCAAGCCTGCGCTGTCCAAAGTATAACAAAATCCACCTGCTAAAGCTCACTAATAACATTTGAATCTCATTTGTTTAATTTGTGCAAAAATATTTTCATTTTAAAGAAAACACCCGGCCAAGAAATACTAATTGTTTAATAATTCCCCAAATAGTCCAACTATTCTTTACAGATGTGATCGTAGGGGAAGGATCTTCTCTGTACATTTTTGTACAGATATGGTTACAGACTCTCTCTCCGCCTCCCTACTTTCGTATTTCGAGTGTAATTCATTTGCAAATAAAAGAATCGAAACGCACAATATACAAGATGAATTTGACTGATAACATTATTATTATTTTCAAAATTTCTCTATATATCCTGTCAATATTGTTATTATTTAGCCCGCGATAATCGTTTAGTGAAAATCTCATGTGACATATATGTGACAGCTCTGTGACAGTCGATCAATTTGAATGCATCAACAACTTCAGCAATTAGTATTTTTAAAATAAAAAAAATTTTAAAAATCCTGCTGTAGATGCAAGGTAAGGAATGGATTTATATTTAAGCCGTCTTACCACCACAACACCACCACTGGATGCATCAAACATTCATAGGTCATGTTCATGCAATTATTAATATCTTAACTACTCTAATCATGTACATTCGCTTACGTTTGGTCATGCACTTGTAAAAGGAATTCATGGTGGGAAGCTTTGCACTGGAAATGGCTTTGCAAGCTAGATCACTAATTACAGATGTTTTGTACTGCTGAAGAGGCGATGATTACTGAGCTGTGCAGCTGTCAATATGCACCTGAAACAGTTCTTTCTCACTATGCATTCTTGTCTGTACTTTTGTTCTCATACATATGAAACATCATCAGTCATTGCCAAAGTACTGTCCTGATTCAAAGTCCGCATTTTAGCCAAGCAGCAGTCGTACAAATTCTTGCAAACATTTGCGGTTCTCTACTTAGCTGAGCTCAAAGTGCAATATTTCAACCAGTTCTAGGTGCCTCAGTACAGCTAAAGGTTCCTCCTGAGGAAAACCGCTGGCCCTCTTCCATATATAGCCCGTCTTGTGAGGAAATGTTTGACCCTCACTGATCAATATTTTAGGAAATTGCTCCTTGTGTCACTCCCCATCTCCCCAGCTGACAAGGACGTGATTGCTGTGTGTGTGTGTGTGTGTGTGTGTGTGTGTGTGTGTGTGTGTGTGTGTGTGTGTGTGTGTGTGTGTGTGTGTGTGTGTGTGTGTGTGTGAGGCTTGAGTTAAAGTGAATGCGTCAGCAGGCCCGTAGCATTTCTCCCCACCATCTCATTCCCTGTCAGGCTTCAAGAAAGTGGAACTCAAATCCAGTGGAGCAAGTGTCAGCTTAGGTCGAGCGGAACATGTTGCAAATGGTGTTAAAAGCATGTACTCGTTGGCCTCCGCTCTCAATAATTCATGAGAGAAGGCCCACAAAAAATGATCCCTGTTTCCTCTTCGATCCTTCCCTGGTGGAAGAGGGCATGAATTAGTAACACAGATCAAACTGCAGTGTTAGCGCAGATCAAGTATTTGTAAAGAAGCTGAAAGGACTATATACAAGACAGGTCCTATGAGATAATGTGGATGTTCCTGCATGTTCCCTGTTCCTGTCACATTGAATTTTAATTTGGAATGGAGCAATTCTACAAGGTATAAGAACGATGAATTAGTTATCAAAACACAAGACCTATCTTTAGACAGAAATGTCTTGGAAAAGAATTTTTAAAAGTGGTTTTCATAAAGTTGAAACTGAAATACTCCAGCGTACTGGAGAATGTACATTCACATCATTAAAGTTGATGACCAAATAACTCGATAGCAGATAATTTCGAACTGATTCAACCTCAGATGGTCGGTCTGCTTCAACTAATTGGATTAAACTATCCACTTGTGTGGTCTTCTCTGATCTATCCTCAGAAAGAGCCAAGTATGCTGATGTGGTATGTCTAAAATGACAATGAGGGATTGCAGTGCTTCCAAACTTTACTAACGTGCATTTTAAGCAGTCCTTACGGAATCTGGAGTGACTGGTCATGCGCAATCTATTAAGAATAAACCATGCAATAGAAAAAAGCACTTGCTAATATTACTTTGCTACAAGT
This sequence comes from Sebastiscus albofasciatus, assembly GCA_916701655.1. Lineage (NCBI taxonomy): Eukaryota > Metazoa > Chordata > Actinopteri > Perciformes > Sebastidae > Sebastiscus > Sebastiscus albofasciatus. Next base: position 51,539 of record CAKAOI010006235.1, on the reverse strand, counting down.
CCCCTTATAACTGGATAGTACTCTGGGCAGCTCAGTATGACTAGTTTTCTTGAAAGAAGGCCCTATGGACAACTGATTCATGGAACCATTTGAATGATGCTCTTGCTATCTGAGCAAAAACTGGCAGATATTTGTAGCTCAGTGTAGATAAAAAAGTTACATATCCTAATCCAGTGCAGAACATCCAGAGCTTTAATAAACACCAATGTAACATCTTTTTAGTGCAGGCAGTGAAGTCATTCATTACGTCAATGGTCAACATACTGTAGTTCATACTGTAGTTCTCTGACACGCTTGTGAAACTGCGGTCATGTCTGACTTCCGTTCAGAAAAGTAGTGTTATCATGGTTAAGATGGCCTCTGAGCAAGGCGAACGGCGTTACCGCGGTATTGCTCTCGGCGGCTCACGTTACCGCAGTCTTGGAAAGGGAGGAGTGAGGGGAGGGGTACTCAATTGGTTTCAATCTGCAACCACACCACTAGATGCCACCAAATCCTACACACTCTACCTTTAACAAACACACATACAGTATTAACCCAAACCACAATCTTTTCCAAAGCCTAACCAAGTAGTTTTGTTCCGTAAGTAAACCTAAAAATTAAGTAAACCTACTCTGGAAGTTTATTTGGAAAAGACACTGTTTGCATGTAATGAGCAGTAACTGCAACATTGTCCGTGACACATCCTAAACTGACACTAGAGGGATACCTTCAGGAGAGCGTCATGGTTTGAAGCGTCGGGCCACTGACCACGTGTTGTATTTGTGGAAGTGAGAATATGTTGACATGTGGCATGTTCCCACAGCATATGAAGATTACTGTTATAATTCAGTATTCAGTGTTCTTTCTCAGGAGTTTACTTGTAGGGACTGGTCCCTCACATTTGTTTTTTTCAAACCACCCTTGAGGGAAAAGGCAAAGAGAACATTTATTTCCCATCAAGCTTGTATCAGCTAGCTGGCCTGTCTATCTCCTTATCTTCAGCTTCCTACGTGTCTTTTTTTTATCTTTACAATTTACACTGGCCTGTCTATCTCCTTATCTTCAGCTTCCTACGTGTCTTTTTTTTTATCTTTACAATTTACACTGCCTTGCCATCTCTCTGGCTCTGCAGCTTATTGTTTATTTACTTTTTGGTTGGTTTCTGCATATTTTTTGGTTAAACTAACCTCTGTTGAGGTGACCAGTGATAAAGTTTAAACCTCAAGAAGTACCAGATCAGTTGATCACAAAGCACACACACACACTCTTAACAAAATCACTCATGCCTACAAACACTTGCATGCACAAATGCTCATACACAAATATACAGTACGCTAGAAAGACAGAGGTATGCTCTCTCCTGCTATCTCTTGCACACTTGCATATTTTACGCACCCATGCCCAGCAGTTACAGAAACACTGATTACAGCTTGCACGCTGTGGTCTTGTTACTTGCAGGAATATGCACAATTTATGTCTTTAATTAGTTTGTTTACTGAGGATATCTGAGTTATTAAAACATTTTATCAGTCATCTCAGAAAACAACAATATCAATTAAGCAATTAAGGTTAAGATTAATTAATATACCTGTTGACAGTTTGGTATGCAGTGCCAAAGGGTCCTGGGAAAACCAGAACAACAGAGAAACTGGTGTATTTTCCCCACTAATGGAAAAAAAGGTGAAGAATTACACATTTTCAATTTACAAGGTGATACAGTGGTTTTAGAAGCCATTTGGCTCCGCACAGTGAAGACGCACATGTCACTACATGTTATTTATATGCATAGTGAGTGTCCATTTAGGCATCATTGCAAAACAACCTGACCATGTCCTTGAAAACATTAAAGAATGTCTAACAAGTGATGCGGACCTGCTAGTTCATGCCAAGGGATCATAACACAATAAATCTCATTCACCAGCATAATGTTGTTTCAGCTCAAATCGGCAGTCACTTTGGGACCTGCTCTCTATCAAAATAACAGCCACTGTTCAAATAAACTCAACACACAAGTCCAGGCCTGGTGTTTCTTCACAGGCGAGAGCTATTCTCATGAAGATTAATGTTTTTTTTCCTTCTTCTTTCGAGTAATCTGATATTAAACAAGTATTTATCAAGGATTATAATATCTGTTCAGGTTCTGAATAGTCATATGATCATTTGGCATTTATTTCTTTCCATGACAGATGAAATTGTTAAAACAGGAAAAAAAGAGAGGTGAGCATTTTGATTGAATTTTGCACAGTCTTATATAAAATAGAGCTGAACTTTGATTTGGCAGCCATTGGAGCCTACTGGTGGAAGAACCCAGCAGGGATGCTGCACTTGATTCGACTGTTATCAGGCCATTATATAGGCGTTATCAGTTGCTATAAGCCCCATATATGTCGGTCATTAGGGGCCTACTACACCTACTACGTTGTGAAAGTGAAACTTAAAAGCAACACGTTCCAACGTGTCAAACTGAACGAAACATTATGTTTTGAACGCAACAAAAAGGCTTCTTTAGGTTTAGGCAAAAAAAAACAACAGTTGGCAATAAAACTACAACTTCTTTAGGTTTAGGTAAAAAAACACTTAGTTAAGTTTAGGGAAAGACATTGTGTTTTTGGTTAAAATAACTACAAACATAAATACACATTGTTGGTTTCGCACGGAATGTGAACTCCAGTCTCCTGGGTGAAAACGCTATGTTTATACCACAGCACCTGACTTCCTCTTCTGCTCCTGTCATCATTACTGCAGTCACTAGAGGTTCTTTTATACCTTCTTTCGGTGATCTACATGTGAATAGAAGATAAAACCTACTAGTAGGCGTAGTAGGCCCCTATTGACCCACATCTATGGGGCTTATAGCGACCGTTGATGCCTCTCAGCAGGTTTCTCAACCTTGGCATCAGGTTGTTGTCAACGCGAGCATGCAAACACACACCCTGACACTTAAATACATGTGCCCGCGAAAAGAAACACAACAAAACACGCACATGCAATTCCCACATGGTGTTGTCACTACAAGAACAGATCCACACATAAACTATTTATACACAGAGAGAGAGATGAAGAGTGTGTTCACTTAAACCAGTGCTCTAAAAGATGCAGCATGCACGCTAAGCTCAACGTACAGATGGTGCACCGGAGGAGAGAGGAGAGGCGGGAACGCCGAAGGAAGCTTTCTTTTTTTTTTCCCCCCTGAAAGAGAGCAGTATGTTTGGATAAGAATAGAACCGCAGGACTCTGAAATAGCACCTTTTTACTGCACAGCTGTTTACTTTGAAAGTGTATCTCTTGCATTCTTACACTTGACTTGGTGACTTCATTGCTTCCCTCAGGGCGCAGAATATTTAAGTGAGTCAGGACGCTCAACAGGATTTCTCTCTGCACGCAAGCGGCAACTGGTAAGGGAGGGTCTACACTTGACCACAAACTTGCGGTCTTATCTGGTCTGGGTATATCTTAAGGTTCCTAACAAAACATCCAGGCTATGTGCAGTCAAAAGCAATCACTGTAATAGCTGTAATTACAATATGGGTGCCAACTATTCCAATGATGGGTCTTCTTTGTTGGTTTTTCAGTCAATGTGGAAAGAATAAAAGCCACTGCACACTTTCTCCACAGCAGATTTGACTGAGCTTTCTGTCAAAGACCTTCTTTAAAGCATGAGAAACACTTCCCAGACGACATCCTCCTATATATCCTACTGTATACCCCAGTATATCCTCCCAATAGAAAGGGCAACAACCAGTTATTAGATCCTAATTGTATAAATATGGAACATAAAAGTAAGAAATTGAAAAGATCTACATTTTAAACACTAAATTATTGAAAAATAGCACACCCAGACAAGAACAGAGCACATACTGTAAGCAGTCAAGTTAAGCTTTCTTGTCACAGTGTGTGACAAGAAAGGGTTATTGTGTTATTTAGCCTGGAAAACGGCTGTATATTGTCTTATGTCGCTCTGGAGAAGTTTTCTTTCCTTGATTCTCGCAATATCACATATCACATATCACACAAAAATCCATCTTGTCAGTCCTCCTGTGAGAAGCTACTTGCAGCTACAGATGCTACTGTTTGTTCTAAACACCAATGGCGGCTCCTGAAGAGGTTAGCGTAGATGCTGCAATAGCATCAGTTATATCAGAACTGGAGAGTATTTCTTCATTGAAAGAAGAGCAAAGAACTGAAGGAACTGAAGGCTTTCCTCGATGGGAAAGATGTTTTCGCTCTTCTCCCGACTGGCTTCAGCAAGAGTTTGATTGACAGATGGTTCATCCAATCACCTGCCAAGTATGTTTTTGAAAGTGCCTGGTCTTTTCCAAACAGTTTCCAATGACGGCTTCTCAGATGGTTCTGTGTAACAAATCATCTGACGGGTCAGGTTAGGAGCTTTGCTAAGCCAAAGTGAAAAATCAATTTCACTCTGATTTGGACTAGCCAAGCAGACTATGGCTTGTGAAAGCGCCCTAAGAGAACTTCTGGGTCTTGTTCCAGAAGTAAGAAAGCCTCATTCAGAATCCCATTCACATTTGTACTACTAATACCAATAACTAATCCAGACTACAAATCCAGCCTCGGTACATGCAGGGCCTTTCTCAACAGTATGCTGTGTGGCTCACTTCATATGTCAATAAGGACGATCAAATATCGTTGTTTATTCAATGTCTATATCACGGCTTGACAGAGGAAGTGAGTCCATGAGCGAGTTGAGGGGTCCCGGCCAGCTCAGACACGTCTGTCATAACAGCAGGACAGAGAAGACTGAATGCTGTAGACAGTAGAGTTTACAGCTACATTGAAAAAACACTTTAGAAGAGAGCTTTGGTGAATAGATATAAGTACCTGCACTGCTGCAATTGCAGTTTTTTTCATGGGAGCTGTAGTTTTTTGTGCTCACAAAGTAATTGTTGTTTTACTTTATTATAATCATAGAGGTTTCAATTTCTAATAGCAACTGCTGTTGTGGATGGCAATTTGAGTTAGAATATGAAAATTGAACAACAGGAAAATTCTACAGTTTTTCAGAAAGACAGATGAAAGAAATGTGGAATGAGCGATATCTTTGCATTGAGTAACATAAGCTAGTGGAACAGAGGCTATAACCCGGACATAACGTCATGACTTTGGCTCTCTATACTTGAGACTAAAAATCAGGTTACTCTGCCACTACTTTTTTTCTTGAAGTGCACAACTAAATCTCTGGAGTGGCCTTTCAAAAGGCATCAGAAACAGCAAGTGTGTCAATTTTCAAAAATATCCAATGTTATACCATTCCATATCTGTTTGGGTTGCATGCCTGTCACAATGTCTCTGTTGTGTACGCCATCGGGGCCTATAGAGGGTAATGAAAATCACCTGCGTCCCTGTTGATTACCAGTTTTTTGTTTGTAACAGAGAGGGCGAGAGTAGTTATTTTCTATTGACCGCTACCAAGCTACAATCAGACCACTTTTGCTACAATATCTAAGAGCATCATGTAAGGTAAATCTATTTTATTTGTTTGCAATAAACAAAAAGGAACGCAGTTACGAACTCATGCTCTTTGTTGGACATAGTGTGTCGGAAAGACCTTACTGCATTAGCACTCTGAGCTACTAAATGTTGACTTTTGATCGTCGCTACCACCACACCTGTAACTAATGCAGCGTGTCGGTTTTTATGACAACTTTGCCTGATTTGTTTGCGACTTAAAGATCGGCTAATAATAGTGTAATCTGCAAGGAGGAAGCTGTTATTCTTCTAATTTATACAAATTACCTTGGTACAAAATAAAGTAATGATAATTATTGGACTATATAATATGTGTTCCCATAGGATGGAAACTAATGACCTCTGAGGTAACCTTACCATACTATACTAGCATACAGTAACTAAGGGATTTATCATCATTAGTGTTCTGACGGCAGCAGACTCATGACAAAATAAACATAAAACTGTTCTCTGACCAAACACACTGCTTTCATGTATTTTATTATTCATCACATTAAAGCCCCTTTCAATATTATGGTCTTTCTTTATTGTCTTACAAATATTAAGTTATCCACAAAAATAAAATAACTTAGATAATAACCATATTAAAACATAAAAATACATACATACATACATACATTACATTTATGACATGAAAATAATGCATATTGCTGATATCTCCCAGAGTTTTCCTGGACACAGTTCTGTATGTGCAAACTACTTATCAGAACCAAAATAATCACTGGAAGCACAAGTCCAGATTTATTTTTTTTATCTCCCTCTGCTTTCAACACAGAAACATATTTGCTTGAAATAAATTACACCGTCTGATAAGGAGCCTCACTCATACGCGTTTCTTGAGACCAAATGTGATCTTCAAAATGTGCATAGACAGAAATCAACTTTGTTTTTTTATATACGTCGAAGTTGACATCAGAACATCCCTATTTGCACACGTCGAAGAAGTGTGAAGAAGGTGAGTGTGGATATATCACAAGAAGCTTACAGTGTCGCACACAGCACGTTGCATCACAAAACAGGAAACACTTTGATTGATGGCAGTTTATAGGATGTTTATAGTGGAGGAACCGAAGCCTTGTTCACGTGCGCTCAGTTTCCTGAGGCACTTTAACGTTATTGATGGTGTTTGTGCAGCATTATTCAGCTTTTATTTACAATGCTGTTGAGATCATGCTGAAGATGAAAACGGTACTTGTTAAATGAAGGTGTAACTGTGCACTGTACTCTGACAGTCCTCTTACATTACATACCACACACAACACACACAACACATGGGACATTTTGGATAAATCAGGACAATGTATCTGTGCTCTGTTTTAGGGAGGCTGATTGTGTGGAGGGCTAGTGCTTGTCCTTACTAAAGCTGATTTGTGTGTTTTTTGTTTATTTCAACGCCCTCTATTAGAGGGAAGGGAATGGTTTCAGCTGTGAGGGTCTGATATGAGGAATCGTACCAACAATCAGACTTTCAGATCTGTCTTCTGATTGACTTCAGCTTCAGCCGCTCTGATTCAACGTCCTCCTATAAAAGCCTTCGGTAACACTTTATAACAACCATCATTATAAATGGTAAATTGATAGTTAATTAAACTCAGTTAAAAATTATTCTACAATGAAACAATGAAATTATGATTTGTAATGTTTACTAATTATTAGTAATGCTATAATTTGTTGTTATTTTAACAGTTTATTGTTGCACACATCATATACTATATATTAATTAAGTATTTGTTATTATTTTATTATACATTATTATTTGTTAATGGTTAATAATTGGTTTGTAAACCGACTATAAAAAAATGTTTGGATGGCGATTATAAAGTTACAACTGATGATTATAATAGCTTGTTAAATGGTTAATAAATACTTTGTAAAGCATTTAGATAGACAATTAATAGTTTTACAAATGATTTCTTTAAGGTTTACAAATCATTTGGTAATCCTCGCTAACAAATACTTAATAAAGTATATCAAGGGTTATAATAATAACAATAAAATGATAATAAATACTTTACTAATGTTATCAGAATGTATCAGCTCTGATACAATATCTAATTTATAAACTAATTATTTCATATTACACAAAATAATGATAAAATTACATAAATTATACAAATAATTAGTAAACATTATTTATTATAATTTTCTTGTTTTTTTAACAGTAAAATAACTTTCAATTTACCATTTTTAAATGATGGTTATTATAAAGTGTTACAGAAACTTCTAATTTAAATAGTCCAGTCCGTCTTGGGACTCGTGTGAATGTATTTATTCAGGGGTGTCATCACTGTTACTGCAGGGTTACACATTATGCATACAACATTGACTGATACATCTACACAGTGTCAGTTAAACCAGACAATCCCCTGCTGTATTTTTTAGGTGTGACATGATAGTTGCTATAAACACTGAACTGCCCTTGAACAAGGCACTAAATCCTTACGTGCTCCAGGTGTGTTGTGCTGTGTCAAATCCTGTGCATTGTGAATCCTGATGTGTGAAAAAGGTTTATATTTGTCTCAACCTTTCCACTTTATATACTGCTGGTGCTAGGAAGCAATATTATTTTCTTTCTGCATGCAATCTGCTTACTCTCAACTCCCTCTATGCTCACCTGAATATCATGCAGCTGTATGTCAGTCAACATGAAACAACAATAAATGTTGTTGTTTTTTTGAGCCCAGATTTCATATTCAGAGCTTTCAGATATTTATCTGATATGTTCCTTTCTCTCAAGAGGAAGGCAGTAAACATCCAAGCTCTCTGAGTTGTGGCAGCTTTAGACATACCCCGCATGTGCACCCTCTTTACCAACATGCATATCTATCTTTCTGCTGGCTCAACTGCTTCACACTCTGTCCTCGCTCTTCTGGAAAACAGCAGTCCACCGCAAAAAGGTATGGGGCACATATATTACAGTCATATTCCCCTTTCAAATGAATAGTCTTGATTTTTAAAAACGTCTCTTTTTCTTTGTTTTCTTTGTTGTGTACAGTCTTTTAGTGTGTGTTTCTTCATTTACAGACACTGACCCACTCTGTTATCCTGCATTCTTCGCACACCACGTAGCAGCACCAGTGAAACTTGCAGTTGCAGCGTTCGCTCCGCGTCTGCTGCAGGATGTTGTGGCCTCTCCCGCAGCACAGACTCTCACAGTTGTCCATGCCGGGGCTGGTCTTGTTGCAGATCCGGCCCTGCGTGCCCGCCGAGTCCGACCCCAGGTCCCGCTCGCAGAAATCTGGCGACTTTTCAAAGTAGACCAGCTCGTTGACGCTCGGCCGCCGCCTGTGTGTATGGTGGTGGTGGTTGTGGCGGTTGCTCTGATGATGGTGATGGTGGTGGTGGTTGTGGTCGTTGTGATGGTTGTGGTGGCTGTGGTGGTTGTTGTTGTTGTGGTTGGAGTGGTCGAGCTGTCCGGTGTTTCGGTTGTGAGCCTTGATGAGTGTGGCGATGTGGAAGCGCTCTTTGAGGATGGAGCCCACCACCCGGAACTCCGGGGTGACCTGCCAGCAGGTCTTCAGCTGGCAGCTCCCCGACGTCCCGTGGCACTTGCATTTCCTTCTCATGTGGTCGAGCACCACCTGTGGAAAACACAGATGGAGACAGACAAAAAGAGAGAGTGGGATGGAGAGAGGAAGTGAGCGGGGGGGGAGAAAAAAAAATGAGAAGGATTAATGACTTTCTTGATTACTGGCTGCATTTGAAGTTTAACATATACAGGTCCAGGCTGTTGCAGACTGCATGTCATATTTCAAACTGTTTTTTAAAAAATGTGTTTGTTCTTCTAAGCATAGTGAATGACACATAATGCCCCGAAGGAATATCGGTCCGCATTTAACAAGCCAGGTGGTCCGACTCTGAGCCTGTTGTCAAACATACTGATATCAAATATCACAGATGGATGCAGGCATCACCCAAACAGACAGTAGTGTCATTTTTCATCTTTTGGCTTCAGGTAACGTCTCCATGCATGACACACGTGTAGCTGCACATTGGAGCATTTATATCACAGCCTAATATTTTCGCTTTAATGGTTTAAGGCTAACCAATGGAACTACACTGATAAAAACAGCCCAGTCGCACAACAGTTCGTGAAATAGTCACAAAATTGAAGGTATTGATTCGTGTACATAGACACAAATTTCTATTTTTTTTCATGATGGTGGGTCAAAAAACACACTTTTGCCCAGGAGACCGGTGTTTGTGTCCCGTGTGAAACCAGAAGTTAAAGTTGATTTATTTTCCACGTAACTTCCGTACTTAAGTTACAGCACTTCCAGAGCTATGTCAACCCAAACCACGGCCTTTTACTAGGCCTAACTAAGTAGTTTTGTAGCCTAAGCCTAACCAAGTTGATCTATTCCTAAACCTAACTAAGCAGTTTATTTTTAATAGACTGGAGTGGAAAGTGACTTGTGCGTCACGTGTTGTAGAAAGTTCAGCGTCACGAAAAAAAGGGAAATTTGTGTCTATGTACATAAATAAAATAGATTCAATTTCGCGACTGTTTCACAAACTGCCGTGGGACTGTGGTGTATCAACAGCCAGCATGTATTGTTTTCATTTTATTACATTATAGGAAAAAGCATGACTGAGTGAAAGCCATTTTTACTCACATAATGGACTTGTTCATCTAATTGTGCTTGCTTTGGGCCCTGTTCTAGCAAAGTAATTTAAATATCCTATAGGTCCTTCAAGGTCCAAAACAGGGGTCAGCAACATTCACTATCAAAAGAGCCGTTTTAGTCTAATGTAGTGAGGACCCGCATGTGCAAATGAGAGGCTGAAGAAACAGATTTGGTTGGAAGCTCCTGCTGGCTTTTCAGCAAATGCAGCGGGCTTGTTCTGGAAATGACTTTCAATTACGTTTTTGGTTGTTCGCTAATTTGTCGCTGTAGATCAAGCATGCCGGTAAGCCCGCAAGTCATGCCAGAAACCAATGACTAACCACCGCTATTGAGGTTCAGCAAAGTTAGAGGTTAATAGAGGATAAGGCTATGACGCACATTTTAGTTGACTAAAATGTATTTAATTTGTTGTATAGGCTACACATTTTTACAATACAAGAATGTAAGAATCACTTTAGGTGTACAACAATGATAAATGAAATGAAATGTGAAATGTTAAAAAAAATTATCGTTTTCCGTATAATTTTTTATCAAAGCCACAGGGAGCCACTGGAGAAGAGCTGAAGAGCTGCATGAGGATCTGGAGCCACAGGTCTAAAACAACATTGCTGATGTCTGTAGTATATCTGCATGCATAAACAAGCATAAACACAAAACAACCCACTGGAGCATGACCAACACTGCAAGATACCCACCGCTTCAGCACACACACACACACACACGTACATCCCACATGGCATAAATCCTGTCCATCTCAGTAATATTTCCTCCAGGCTATATGTATGTATTTATGTGTGTGTGCTTATCAGTCATCACCTGCTCTAAACTTTAAGATCCAATTACCAACAGGAACAGCAGGCCACCCAGAGTACTGACAGATGCTGCTGCTGTTGCCGCCCCTATCAACACATGCACACACACATACACACACATACACATGCTGGACACTTCCACACATGTGCTAGCAATAATGCTAGTCTCCACACACACACACAAAACATGACTGTCACCCACATGCTCTGTGTCACCCACGCAGAACGAGACAGATATGGCCAACCACAGAAATGACCAATATGAAGAGATGAGTTCAGGAGTTTATAGTTTGTGCGAATGTGTGTATGTATGTGTAAGCATGTCCACTATACCTTATGTTCATGCTTGTGTGTACATGGCGCAACATATCCTCATACAACAGTTCGTATGATACCTTACGAAAAGTTATCCCTTATTTTTTGTGCGTTTTCCTACGAATGTCTGGCTTCAATTTCTGCTCCAGTATTTTCAAAATAAACTCCCGTTTTCAGAGGAAACAACTTGGTTAGAATTAGGCAACAAAACCACTTAGTTAGGATTAGGAAAATATCGACTTGGTTAAATTCAGGCAACAAAACTTAGTTAGATAAGATAAGGTAAGATATTCCTTTATTAGGTTTAAGAAAATATCGTGGTTAAGTTATGCCAAAAAGGAAGTGGTGTAACTTAAGTACGGAAGTTCCATGACAAAAACTACATAGTTAGGTTTAGGAAAAGGATTACATACAAATACATACAAATTGATTTTGTGGGATGTATACAAATTGCAATGCATTTACTTTTCATAGGTATTATTAGAGTTTATTACTTTATTTGACAGGGACAGTGCATATTGATAAGATGTTTGTGCTTATGGTTGGACGCCTATGTGTGTGTGCAGGAATGATCCTGTAGACTCGGCTTGTTTTGCTTTCAGAACATGAAACTTTCACCGAGAAGAGCATCACACGGATTACTTTCCTTGTAAGAAGTTACATAGTCACACCCCCTCCATTATTTAACTAGGATCTCATCTATTAAAGAGGCGGCAGAAGGAACCGAAGCCTAGAGGGAAAAAATAGAGATGGGAGAGATCTATCATGTATCTGTTGAGCGTGACAATCCAGTTACACAATTCCACAAAGTCAAGGTTAATTCGGGCCGATGCTGAAAATCGGATACTGCACTTGTCCTATTTCCTTTTTTTTTGCTTCTCAGAGGGAGCTAGAACAAGTTGTTGAGGGCACAGTTTGCGTGCTGTAAGGCTCCTCTGCGTGCTGGAAGCTGGGTTCCCAATTGAGCAAACCGTGCAGAGTAAAAAAAGAAGTATAATGCATCTTTCCTTGTTCTGGAGCGTGAACAAGTGCAGAGGTGGATGAGAGGAAAATGATAAATTGAGCTATTTGACTCATCTGCTTGGCATGAACAAAGGATGAAAAAAGAGCAGCAAAAGAAAACACTCTTTTGTCACTCAGCCAAAGTTGATGATGATCAGTAAATGTGACATCCCCCTCCTCTGCCTTGTCATGAGTGACTGCAGGTCTTGGAGATGAGCGTGGCAGAGCGTCATCAGCGAAATGGCAACACCTGAGCTCATCAGCAACACTGGCATCACCTGGGACCTGTGTGCCAGTGTTCCTTTAAAAAACGCTGTTGGAGCTCAGTTGCTGTTTCTCTCTCCTTCCTGAGACACCCATTTGGCTTTGCGTTATGTTTATGTTGCTGCACTATACAAAACTTTAAAAAAAGTAACAAAATAGAATAAAAAAACCTACAACAAATTGTTGAAGAAATACTGTTTTGCTCAAAATTAAAGGCAATGTAGATGCATTCATAGAGTTTGACTTACTTTATGTAAATATTGGTGTCTTACTTATTAAGAAAAATGGATAAATATATCCTTAGATTAAGATATGTTTATGTGTCACTCATCAAATCCACCAGTACTGTAGAGCATTTAAGAAATTGTAATGTTAGGAACATTGATGCTACAGCTTTAAATCATTTTAATGGTGTATTATAACAATTACGCAAAATAATATCTTTTCAGTCTTTGCATCATTGCATGTTTTGCTCTTAACGTGGGTCAGGGGGTTACAGAAAGTGACTAAAATGCATTTTGGATAAACATGGTTCCACTGTTATTGAGAGTGTTGAAAACAACGTTTAAAGAAGCTGTGATCCGCGGTGAGGAGAGGCCTGTAAGGCTTCATAGTAAACAACATTATAATAGCTCAAACAGCACTTGCACTGAGTTCAGATTGCAGCGTTTGGTTCAGTTTTTAGGGCAGAGGCAACCCCAGAATCACAAACGTGCTGGCCTTAAACACACAGCAAAGTCTGTAATCATAAAACTCTCCAACCCACTTAAACCTTAAAGGGACAAACTGACCCAGGAGTCATAATTGCATCCACATTGCTTCTGTTTGAAGGTACATTCACAGCAGGATGGAGATTTCAAAGGACAGTAAAACAACAAAAACAGCGGAAAAGTGTTATTTCTAATGACAGTTTGTCATTTTTGGCAAGGAAAAAAAAAAACAAAGCTTCAGTGTTCAGGGAGATTATGAACCACAGCAGCATGACTCAAACTTTTTTTATGTGTTTCAGAGTAAAGTAAATAGTTTCTGCAGCATATGGAAATGTTCTCACTAAAACTGTGATGCCTCCAGTGGTGCAGCATGTCTGGCTTCCATAATGTTTAGAATGCAGAAAAATGCAATCGACCGTTCCCGAAAACTCCTCCCCCGAACATTGATTTTCCAATCATAGTGTAGCAACCGTAACTATGGCAGGCCTGTGGATTTCTCCACATGCGGGCTGTAGTGAGAACTCTGCATTTAAAGAGTTTAGAGGATGGTGTCTTTGTTTTAGCCTCTCCAAAACACAAGAGCATAAGTTAAATTATTAGTGTCTGGCTAACTAGCCTAACTACCTACAGTAGCAACAGAGCGTTACTTCCAAGGTCAAGCAGCACATCATTCACCAACTACATTGCGTTCGGCTACAGGTAGCCTAATGTAAAAAAAGAGCACCATTCACAACAAACACATCTACTGTATAATGTATAATCTAATATTTCCCCACTGCATGGACCCTGGTCCGCAATGAAAGTTAGCGTGTAGAGCCGGCACATTTTCACATCCAACTTGATGAATTACAGGTTTATTTTGACCAAATTGTTGGAACAGTGGAAAGACTAACCAAGACTGTTTAGGTGAGTTTTATCTTTTATCTTTTATCTTTATCTTCTGCCAAGTTTGATTGAAGTGAGTGTTACGTTGCACCGCCGCTCGAACACAACCCTTAGTTGAAACTACGGGGTGTGCCGCGCCACACACCCACACACACCTGCGCGAATATTAATCAGCAATCACTGACAGAAAAGAGGCAAACTGAACATGCCATACATGTTTTACCGGCACGTTCCTACCAAGTGCTGGTAAAAACAACAGAGCTATCAGATTTCAGCCAATCTTAGCAGCTCTATCCTGTTCTTTATTGGATTTGTGGAAGTTTACACTCCACAGCCAAAAAATCGGCCACTATTATAATTGTAAAGTGCATATAGGTGCTGTGCGAGAACAGAAAACCTGACAGGTATAGGAACAGTAACTACTAAGGAGTGCAGGGCTCAGAAAAACATACATTTTGCCCCTGGTTTCTTATTTATAAATGCATAATGATGTATCCTACAGGGTTGATTTATTCTGTCGGACACAACCAGTGGTGTCGCTACTCAGTTAAAGTCCAACATGGTACCAATGGCGAGGCCTGCAAGAGCTTTTTAGATTTAAAGAGGAATACCTCACCTTTAAAAAAATAACAACATTCAGCATCAAAGGAATAAAATCTGTGAGTTCAGAGTGGATTCATCCGTTAATCACACGAGGCATGCTGCACACCCTCTGACTGGGCAGAGCTTAATAAAAGAGCGCAGGCTCCTAAAACCCTCAACAAAAGAACATAACTCCGGGTGACAAGTACGTTTGTGTGTGTTGGGAAACTGTCAAATATTCTTTTCACGCGTAGTTGAAAGGCAAACTGGTACGATCCAAACCCTTAAACAGGTTATAGGAAATAAGGAAGCTGTCTGCTCTTGCCATATTAAAAGTGGCCTGTCAGTATGACACGAGGAGCGTTGATCCATCTGACAAAAGAGCTGCGAAAAGTGGAGTACATTTCGTACAAGAGGAGAAAAATAAAAACATTCACAAATAAGCACCTGATAATGTAAGTGTCTAGCAAAATAAATGAAGCATGAAGTTCAAATGCATGAAATTGTTTTTAATCCAATAACTCGGAAACACATTGGAACAATGATCTCACTTGTATTTTCCAATGCCGTGTGGACTTAGGTTTAGAAGATCTAACCACATTACTGATCTAATATATTGAACTTCCTATGACACCTCAAATAATTTTGACTGTAGAAGATCCAGACTGGTTATTGATGATCAGATGAAAGGTATCTGCTTTCTTCCTGTTGCTTCTCATCTGTATACCTGGGGGCTACGACTGACAAAGAGAGAGTGAGACAATATCGGAAAATGTTGTGTCTGTGTTTACTAACTTGACTACGGTGGAAAAAGGGGAAGGATCGTGATGCTGTGATTTATGGTGCCTTGTTGAGGATCTTGGGAATTAGCCCCGAGGACACTGGAGGAGGAGCTGGGTGTGGAGCTGAAGGATGGGGGTGTACAGTACATGTGGAGGAGGTGAAGGGAAGGAAAGAGGAAAAGAAGATGACAGGAGGGGGAGATGATCTTTGGATTATCTCTTTGCGGTTCCAACACAAAGGCTGTTTATTTGTGTGTGTGTGTGTGTATGAGGGCGTCACCTGTCCGTCTAGCTGACACTCCATCAAGGCTCAGTCATCATGTCCTGCTGCTATTAGTCATATTAATTGTCTTGCAGTGTTTGGAGAAGTACTCAGATCCTTTTAAGTAAAAGTAGAAATACCATACAGTCTAAAAAATACTCTATTACAAGTAAAAGTCCTGAATTCAGAAGTCAGAAAAATGTACTTAAAGTATCAAAAGTAAAAGTACTCATTATGCAGAATGGCTCCTTTTACAGTTATTATAGAATATTATACTATTCCATTTTTATCAATAACAAATACATGTAAGAACCTTTTATTGTAGTTGATCAATGTGGAGCCAATGTTAGATACTTTGTGTACTACTAGGTAGATTAGTAGCATAATACTGCTTCACATCTTAACAGCATATCATGTTTTTTATGTAAAAAGTAACCAGTAACTGTAAATGTCAAATAAATGTAGTGAAGTGCAAAATACACTTTTCTCTCTGAGATGTAAGGAGTGGAAGTATAAAGTTGTATAAAATGGAAATACTCAAGTACAAGTATGTCAAAATGGTACTTAAGTACAGTACTTGACTTGAATGTACTTAGTTACATTCCACCACTGTTGTCTTGGCAGTTTGAGCCGGGAAATATACAAATATTCTTCGTCTCAAACAACTTGAGTCACTTTGCACAAGCTATAAAAAACTTGCTTGAAACACACACTTACTGTCAGCTACGGTGGTGTATGTTAATGTGACCAGAGACTCAGCGGTGGCCTGACGTCTGGGTTTTGAGAAGAATAAAATAGGTTACTAAACGAGGAAAAGAGCTGATGTTTTATGGATGAAACAAGTGACAATGATGCAGTATATGTCCAGTCTTTTGGCTTACATCGCACGTACACTGAGAGATGTAATTGCTTCAAAGTCAATGGCGGTCGGACCACAGTTAGAAACAAACATCTGGCAAGTTTTAATTGGCTTAGAGAGTAAGACAGAGGCTTCTATAAAACAACCCCAGACAGAGATCAAACACAACATGTTGGTGGCAGATTAGGACTGCAGGCTACATAATACAGTAGACCGGGGGTAAAGTAGTAGAGCGCAGCAGACTACCGTGCAATGAAGAGGTGTGGACGAAGTAAACTGGAGCTGTAGTGTCTGGCCTTCGTACCACAATCTGATGCTTTGGCTTTACTGGAGAGCAAACAGCAGAATCAGAAGCCACAAAACAAGAGCCGAAGAAGAAAGGGTGATGACATGTGTCCCAGTTCCCAGCCAGAAGTGAACCTCAAATGTTTCAGTTACGTGGAGTATTTGACAACTGCGAGTACTTTCACACTTTGTCCTGTTCTTGTTTGTTTGTTCTGATTTAATACAAACGTCAGTTGTCAGGTTATTAGAGTCAATCAACACCTTATTTTGCTTCCAAATTAAATGGATTACAAATTGTACAGTATGTGTCAATCAACTTTTTTGTTTAACACCCTCCTGAGAATTAGTGCTATAATTATTGACTGTTACTAAACAGTCTAATTATAGCACTAATTCTCTGGAACATACTAATGACGCCGTGTTTCATTCAAGCATGCAAGTGCCTGTTGCCGCCGTGTCATACTGTCAACTGTGATCGACTCATGCCAAATGTGAAGTGTTACCACACTCCTTTTAGCCTGGTGTTACGCCAGATTTTGTCATCCTGACAAAAAAATCCAGATTTGGTTGAGTCAATACTGACTCAGTGGTAATGAAGGAGTGGGTGATGACTTACTGCATTGCTTCTTTTTTTTTTTTTGTTGATGAGGGAAAGTCCTGTGGCATGACACACAGTATATATACAGTAACACCACCAATCTCTGATGGAGGGAACAAACAGTCAATGAGGAGTTGAGCAATGTTCTGTCTGTCTGTGCTTGTAACAGCATTACTGAGGAATCCCACACCCGAAATAGTTCTTGTTGTCAAATATGTGATCCCATCCCTGTAATCTGTCAAGCTGTGCAGGTTGGTCTCATACACTGTTTCGTAGCTACACCTACAAAAAGTAATACACTGTAATTCCCACGAAAACAATTTGGTGTGTAATCATGAACCAGGAAATATAAATATCGGCGAATGGCATGTTGGGAGGACGTTGGGATGGGCGGGTCCAAAAACACCAGACTTTCACCCAGGAGACCGGCGTTCATGTTCCTTGTGAAACCAGAAGTCAAGGTTGATTTATTTGTCACGTAACTGAAGTGCTTAACGTCACTTCTGGAGGTGTTTTAAGCCAAACCACGATCTTTTCTTAAACCTAAGTAGTTTTATTGCCTAAACCTAACGAAGACGATTTAACCTAAGGTTGCGTCCGCAATTCCATACTAACATGCTATTTAGTAGGCTAAAGCAGTATGTGAGATATTTTAGAATGTCCGATATCTTAGTATGAAACCAATAGTGTGAATTGCATACTCTTAAGTACAAGATTTGACTTTGCTAGACATAGTATATATTTTAAATTAATTCCAATTTTGATTCTCACAAACCATCGTTTTGGTTACATAAGGTTGGTACGGGTTACCATGGTTACACGTCTCCAACCGGCAAGGAGGCTC
Source organism: Sebastiscus albofasciatus (assembly GCA_916701655.1). Classification (NCBI taxonomy): domain Eukaryota; kingdom Metazoa; phylum Chordata; class Actinopteri; order Perciformes; family Sebastidae; genus Sebastiscus; species Sebastiscus albofasciatus. Next base: position 33,242 of record CAKAOI010006235.1, on the reverse strand, counting down.
TCAGGAAGTGGCAATGTAAATTACTGCACAGTGCTTCTGAAAAGATACATACTACTGTTTATTCACACAAAAGTATGTTGAGCGATAGTACACATATTGAGTATGTAGTGCATAGTGTGCGATTTCGGATGAAGCCTAAAGTAGCTTTCTTGCTTAAACCTAAGGAAGTTGTTTCCTGTGAAGACGGAAGTTTGCTGGACATTTGAAAACGATCAAAAAGGAGGAATAACTTTTTTGTAAGATATCATATAAACTGTTGTATGAGATTACGTTGAACTGGGTTTATATGCGCAAGCAAGTTGAGTTCTTTAGTGCTTTAATTTTGGTCTCAATGTTAATCCACATTAATAATCACCACTTTTTTTAAATATGAGACTTCTATGTTAATGTTCACCATGTGGTGAGCAACTTCATTGCCAGTCATAACAAGCTACACTGTTCCAGCATAATTTACGCCTTATTCCCTGTTTTGTTGGGCGCATTGGATTTAATCGTTGGCCAATCCCTGTGTCATCACCACTAACCGCTTTTTGGGAAAATCCTAATCTGATGTCTATGTGTCCCGCAATCGACCCTTCCTGCCGATAAACGGCAGACTAGTCTGCATGCTGCCTTGTGTTTGTCAGTTCAAAGACAATCTACTAAAGGACCTTTAAAGCCGAGCAGAAAGCCAAGGCGATATCAAAGCACACAAACAAATCCCACAGCAGCACATTAAGCCCAGACATCACTTTAAACAAATCAAACGCCTCGCTTCAAAAGAACAGTTAAGCGTATACGCAGACAAATACACAAGCACACATGCAAACACAATGACATGCAATTACTGAGCGAGAACTACATTACGAGTCTGTTCGTGTGTGTGTGTGTGTGTGCGTGTGTGTGTAATATTTACTCACTGTTAATTGCACACAATGTCCACAGCTCTTATTTAGAGACTCTAATAAAATGTTATTACCAACATAAGCACTTCCACCTGCTGAGCTTTTACTATGAAGCATTTGGCTCTATGTATATTTACGTGTATGTGTGAGTAAAGGAGAGGCGTGTACATATGCACATGCATGTATGTGTGTGTGTGCATGTGTTACAGTATGTGGTGGGTCAGATCAAATGCTCTACCGCTGCACTGTCAGGACTCAGGAATGCTCTGCACACCACTGATGATATGAAATGGCCTCTGAGGAGCCCGGGACCAACCCCGCACTAATGTGGCTATTTTTGTTCAAACACACTTTGCTTTTCGTGTGGGTTCTGAGTCAATGAATTAGCGTGAATGGGCTCTCCAGAGCCGTTTATCATCCCTCAAGGGTTAAATTAGGCATAAAAGGATCCTAGGAGTCCCACTGTTACTGGTTTGGATCAAGCTAGAGGGGGTGCTGCTCCAGATTCATTATGGTTTAAATCACTTTTACATCATGTTCAGTGCTCTGGTGAAGCAATGCTGTGCCTTGAGTCATGCAAAGCATCAGCTTTTCAAACATTTATAGTTGGCGGCATCTCAGCTCTCATCATATTTCTCTCAGGTGTAAGTGGCAGGTGGCTGAGGTTATTTCTTTTTTGAATCAATCCAACCACAAGTCCTTTCCAACGCCAATGAGCATTACACACAGCACACGACGATAGCTGGTGCAGTAAGGGCTGGCATCAGACAAGAATAAACTTTTGCCAAGAGGAAGCTGATGTTCTTGTACAACTGGTACAATATGAATATATAAATGAAATTAGATGGGTTAACATATTCAGTTGCTGTGTGTTTTTGGTCCTACAGGGCAGTGGTACTCAACGTGGGGGTCGGGACCCTGGCCGGGTGGTTGTGGAGAAAAAAATAATAACATATTCAAAATAAAATAACATATTTTAGACTGGGGAATGGTTTTTACATTACATCACCTGTACCAATGATATAATTTGCCTCAGAATAGATTTTATTGAGTCTGTTTGTGAGAGTCAAAGTGCATGTGCACATGAGTTTCTGCAGGGAGCACATTAGACAATGCCTAGGACGGTGCTAACTGTTAAAACTAAACTAAACTAATTTACTAAGAGATTGAGATTGAGATTGTGATAGTGACAAGACTGTTTATGAGCGATCAATGTGTTTGCATCGGGATGTTGTGAGTTAAATGTCCCAGTGCTATTTGGGGAAGGGGGGTCACAAACACCGACCTGATTATTCTGGGGGGTCACCACTTGAAAAGGTTGAGAACCACTGCTATACGGGAACCATTGCTCCACAAAGAGCTTGCAGTTACCCCTGGCGTTTGCATATGGCAATTGGGCATTCACAAGCCAGTCCCATCACATGATAGAGGGCCTGGCTATAAAGGGTCCTCCACAATTTGGACTTTGTGTCACAGCATATACTCACATTTCTATCGCTGCTCATCTAAATGAGCCTTTGAATCACTTCCTGAAGCTGCAAAGACAGCTTAAAAAATACAACAGTGCTGAATGAGAAATCACAAATCCCAGCAATTCTTAAAGAAAAAATGAAATAAAAATACATTTTCCAAATCCTAAGCCTGTGTCCCTACTGGCAAATGTACCACTTATATCAAAAAACCCTCCCTTTCCTCTTCCCGGAATATTTGTATGACTCATCTTAATCCAATCAAATCCAATTTGCGGCTAGCTAACCCCTCCCATCATGTAGAACCATTTGACCGTCATAGTAGCTAGCGGAGCAACGTCATAGTAGATGATGGAGGTGTGTGAGAGCATGGTTGTTCTGTATTTTATTAATCTCCATGTGATGCTGATCTAACAACACAGGTGAGAGGGGTGTGGGTAGAGGCCAGTCACTTCTGAGTGATCCAATCAGATCGGAAGGATTTGATTTAAATCCCTCTGTCCACATGCACCTCCACTCCCACTTACTGGTACTGTGAAGATCAACAAAATGCCAAAGACGCAAGTGCCATCATGAACATAACCTTTGGAAATGATTTGGAGGGAATGCAAATGTCTCAAATGTTCAAAATAAGTAAAAACAAGTATTGAACAGCAGATTGGCTTCATTACAAATTTGGAAAGGGGGTGAGAAGAAGCTGAAATGTATAGCTTGTTTCCTGCAAAAGAGGGATACCATTTCTCCTTTCTCCCCTGCAGTCAGGCCCTGATGGTAAATTGTAATTACCAGACGCCCCTTGCCAGTAACATGACAGACTGTTGCAGAGCCGGCACTGTCACCACCTGCCTAATGAACAGACAGGATTGAACAGAACCTCTGCGTGGCTCTAAGCTGTGCAACATGAACACAGCGAAGCGTGCCAAGCATTTTGTTTTGAGGTGTGCTCTCTAAACGATTGAGGAGAACGCTCAGAGGAAAAAAAGAAACTTGGCCAAGAAATTTACTGCCCCGGTGAAGTGTTTCCATGTCACAAGCAGCCACTTTAAACATGTAGTCAGGCGTGTTAAAACCGCTCTTATTAACTACTGAACAGTAGTGCGTTCTGGTTCACTGCAACAACACCATGGAGGGCTCAACGATCCATCTTCACAGCATAAACAGACGTATAAATCAGTTGAATAAAACGGCTTTCATCACCTTTGAAAAGCAACCTCCACATTATGTAGAGCTGTGAATATTAGGTTAGCAAAAACTTTAATTTTCATGTTTTAAAATTTGTTTGGAGGGGATTTATCTAACGATGTAGATGCATGAAATGTATTTATTTATATTTCTACTTATGGTGCCGGCAAAAAAGAAACTCGTGAACTCGTGTTTACAACATGGAAAGTTGTGTACACGATATGCTTGGCGTTCAAGTGGTTAAGTCGTGAGAACACCGCTGCTAAGCAACCGCAATATTAACGCTACTGTCGACGTCTAGAAGCCACAGAGGCTGACGATTTAGCAAGGTAGCAAGTGAGAAACATAATGCAGTTAATGCAAAGGCATAACGACAGAGGCAAAAGATGAGGCTGTTGGTAATATCAACATTTTCCTCAGACATATTGTAAAATTACAATAAAATTAATCTAAAATTACAATATATTATCTTAATATGTACCAAAAAATGAACTTCCAAGACCTCCGCCATTTCTGACAATGTCAACAGACGCGTCACAACTTGTGAACTCGGAGCTTTCAGAAACTTTCTACTTAAGCGGTCGTGAATACGGACTCATATGGACTCTTCTCGTGAACACGGTAAACACGACACCATTTGAAGGCACCATTACTCTAATTATCTATCATATTATTATATTATTTATTGAACTTTACATATGTATGATGTTAGTGATAGGCTGACATCACATGTAAATAAACCTCCCCTCCGCATTAATTTCTCGTGCCTCTTCAGTGTACAGTATTATTTGTGTAATCAGCCCCGCTGGAGAGACGCTGGAGGAGGCAGAGCAGGAGAGGGGGAAGAGGGGAGGGAAGGAAGGGCGAATCTCTTTCTACTTTCCGCCCCGGTGTTTGAAGTCTAAAATCTTTTGCAGGGTTTTAAACATCTGTTTCCAAACTGCCAGCAGCCACTAATTAGGGCTAAAAACAAGACGGAACGTCGTGAGAACCCTGGGGTGGGCATGAGGCGACATGCACACCCCGCTAAAAAACCACCGCATTCCTCTGCCTAAAGACTACTTCTCTGAAAAGGGGGGAGTGGGGCAGGGGGACGGAGGGGGAGGAGCGGGGCGGAGGGAGGTGAGGCGGCGGTAGCGGCGGGTCGGTGGGATACGGGAAGGGTAGGCATTATTTTGAGGCCCCACCTGTCAGTGTTTTGTTTGATTCTAGGGGCCGTGTGTGTGTGTGTTTCAAGGTCTTAGAGGGGTTTTGTTGCGGCTTTCTATACCTATTGAAGTCATCAAGGTGCATGATATTTTAGAGTTTAACAGCTCTGCAATGACTCATGCCGAGTTTGTTCTCTGTCTCTCTTCTTCATTTCTCTGTCCTTCAGTGCCCTCTCTCTTTCTCATCCCTCTTTCTCCACAGGCTCTGTACACTCATTCAAGCACTGATCTCCAGCCTGTGGTGAGCCGTAACAAGTCAGCACGCTGAGCATCTCCATGTAAACAGTGGTTTGATATTGTGCTGAAAGCTCACATCGTCCCCTCATTTTAAAAGTAATTTTGCATGAAAGACATCCATTAAGCTCATTTCGTAATTTCAACAGCATAGCAGGGGAATTCTCCTCTATCTCATCTCCTTTTTAACAGTTTGGAGACACTTTTATTTCCTGTGCAACACTGCTTTATAACCAGATTTATCAGAGAAGTGTGTAGGCGAAAGACTTCTGGCTTTGAACCCTACCAAGGTCATCAGGGGTCGTTGAGCTTGTGTCAAAATACAAAAGGTAAAGGTCAGGAGCAGTGGGTGTCCTTTAGTCCTGGTCACTGGTCGTAACCAGAAGCTTTTCCAAAAAAAAACAAAACGTACAATCTCTTTGATGTTGAGAACTTTGAGTCAAAGTCTCTCTTGTTTGATTGATGCTTCAGCTCGCTTGGCTTGAATTTTGCAGCCTGGCACACAGAAAGCTAAATTTATTGTGAAGAATCTGTGAGCCAATATTTAGTCTTTCTCAATAACCTTCTGGAAAGGTAAAACTGTCAATAAAATAAGGCGGAGCAGTGCCAGTGGTAGATTGTTTTCTTTCAGCTACTGTTGGTCTTTTCAAAGTTTAAAGGGTGTGATTAATTATATATTCCGATTTTGAAAGATTTTCCTCGAGGCACTACACCTGCTAAACGGTAGAACTGAATTGCTCTGATAAACTTGTTTGGGAAATTACATAATGTACTACTTGAATTGACATTGTTCCTTTGAAAATTACTCTCCCGCATTGCAAAGTTGCACCCAACTTCTTCCGTCAGTTTTTGCTTTCGGTCACATCTACAGGTAATGTTGGCTTTTCTTGCCCATCAAATTCATAACACATCAGACTGGCTATTGTATTTTTTTTTTACCACAGACAAGTCATCATACTGCCAGACAGTCTAAGCCAAAAACTGGCTTGATTTTGACTCCCTGCAACTTTATAATGATTCTGTCAATATGCCCTTTTCACAGCATCTTGACATGTCATTGCAGGGTAAACAATGGTAATTAATACCATTGATTATGGCTCTGTTCCATTTAGGTGGACCAGGGCTCTGGCATTGTGCATGCTGGCTCAGTAGAATGGCCGTGACACTAAATAGAAAAGTTTGTCACGGAATTTAATGTATTGATTTTTCACTTTTTTTTTGTGATGGTAAGCATGAAATCAATTCTTATGTGACTCACGTAATTGTAAACCGTGAAGTACAGAGTGGCAAACGCCGCGAAGGTAGGAGTTCGGGGTGGATGAGAGGGTCAAAAAACACCGGACTTTCGCCCAGGAGACTGGTGTTTGTACCCCGCATGAAAAAACAGAAGACAAGGTTGATTTATTCGTCATATTTTCCTAAAGCTAAGTAGTTTTTGTCACCTAACTTCCGTACTTAAGTTACTTATTTTAATCCAAACTGCGATCTCTTCCTGAACCTAAGTAGTTTTGTTGCCTAAACCTAACCAAGTCCATCTTTTCCTAAAGCTAACTAAATAGTTTTATTTTTGAAAAGAGAGGAGCGGAAAATGACACGTGCGTCACATGTTGCTGGACATTCGTAGGAAAACGTACAAAATTACGTTGTTGAAAGTCGTGCACAAAAAAAAGGGAAATTTGTGTCTATGTACACGAATCAAATAGATTAAATTCCGTGACTATTTCACCAACTGCCGTGACGCTGTGTTGTTCTTTGACAGCGTTTTGCCAAACTGTGACTATTATAGTCACGTGTCATATGTCATATTCAGGTTATGCCTATTGCATAATAAAAGTGACATTTAAATGTAAGGCTAATTGGTGTCTGTGTCATCATGCCTCAGTAAACAGGTATTATGTAGAGTCAGCAGTCAGTGACAATGATATATTACCATCTCCGCATGCCATTGTGAAATGAAGGTATCATGTTCCGACAGCAGAATTAGCAGCGGCGTGAAGCTCATGCTTAACTTATTATTTTGAATTTTACATATTAGCGACTCAATTCCACATTCCTACTGCAAGAAGAGATGTCTCAGTGTCTTGCTCGAGGGCATTTTTGACATGATACATTGCTGCAAAATAACTAACAAGGAAAGACAAAGCAGGATCGAACCTGTTTTGGATGTGGGGCAGTGTATAAGTCTGCCTTCATCCATCACTTATTGGGAAATGTCGCCTCAAGAGGTAGAGCAGACAGAGTAAAGACAACATACGTGAGGCCACACTGTGACCCTGCCTGTTAGTTTCACAACCATATGTTCACACGAAACGAGAAGGACCCAAAAGACAAATTACTCTCTTTCCTTGGCTCGTGAACTCATTACTACTCATGTCATATCAGCCCCCACCCAAAGTTTATACTCCCATAAGTCCACAACACTGACTGGAATCGAAGTCACCAGTTCTACATCTGTGACTCTTTCTACCATTACAGCTACTGCAGGGAGGCCAGCTGTTGTTGAATTCAGGCTGACGCGCTCCACATTTGTGTTTTGTCTGCATAATCAAGGAAACCAGAAGTAAACTGATGGAGAGATACAGGCCCAAATTACTCAGGAGGAAACAGGGAACAATGAGCAATTTACCGTCGCTTCTTGTCTCTGTTCCACCACAGAGCTGGGTATCGTCAAGGCCTTATCACTGTCATTTACATCTCTTTTCTCCCATCGCCAGAGGCAGAAACCTCAATAGGAGTGTGTTATTATATGGACATGTTAACCGTTAAGTGTTTAAATGGTTAATTACTACAGTAGCAATTTAGATTCCAATCAATAGTTGACCCTGAAGTACTTTATTTGACCCTTTGACCTGCTCAAAAGTACCCCACAATATGACTACAACAACAATGATGCTGATGATGATTATTGATTATGTCATAGGGTGTTTTGATGTCAGTGTTCCTACATGAGAAACAAGAAAAGTCATGCTTCTCAGCTAGAAAGATACATAAGAATCTTCCTGCGGTATTGAGCACCGTCACTCTACTTGATCATGACTGATCTGACACTACAATAACTGACAGAACACAACGAGCACACAGCCACCATGATAACAGAACAATGTTAGTCCAAACTGGCAACTTCCAGTTGTCAAACAGAGACTGACTGATCCATAAATGTCCCGAGAGTTGGAGAAATTACTAGAGTTTTGCCCAAAGACAACAAAACGGGGGGAAGAATACAGATAATTATAAAAGTGGTAACTCAAGCAAAAGGCTGACACAAAATTTTTACAGGCCATCTACCTACCAGACATGAAGATTTACACATTATCTAATCTTAAAATAATAAAAAATAACAAGGTAAGCCACCAAAATAACCATTTGCACGAAGGCTTCTTTCAACTTTAATATCATTATCAACAAGAAGTGTTTAAATTAATATTTCCAAAATATCACTCAATCATTATGATCATTATTATATTGTACTGTAAATCAGAGTTTGAATAACGCGAAGAGTTACTCCCCAAGTATGTAATCCCCAAGGCTGTGTTTGCTACAGCAAAGCGCTAACCACTAACTGAAGGTCAATCTCCCGGAGCTGAAGTAGTCTCCTGGTGGCAGGGAGGAGGAAACGAAATCGTGAGTCGTTTTCTCCTTTCTGCCACTTTGGATTTAATCCAATAAACAAACTATCAAAACGTACAGAGACCCTGTACCTTCAACATGATTGACAAGCCCTCTGGGCAGCTCTATTCCTTCGTCCTCTCATGTTGGACTAAGGACAGACTCGACGCTACAGTGACTCACCATCACCTCTCGAGACCCAAGTGGTATTAAGACAGGACGTGCGGGGCTAGCTGCTCATTTCAGTATCTCTGCAGCAACACAATACATGTCTTTGAAATATAACGTCAACCTCTTCACATTCTGTTGATAAAGTTAATTCAGTATCTGAATGTTTTAAACTAAAATCTGCCAGATCATTGCACCTTTGACACATACCTCTTTTTGGATTGCACCGAGAGAGTGTAAAAGGGCAAAGGCTCTGAACTGTTAAGAACAGATAAAGTTGAGCATACAAGACAGTTGATTGGACACCAAGCTCATAATTATATGAAACAATGATTTGCCACTTCCCCCCCCTCCCTGGGTATCCTGCAGCCATATCATTCTTCTTCTTTTGCATATGAAAACTAAAAGAAAATACACAACCAGGGTAGCAGCCTCACATCCTGCATCCACGCCATTGTTTTTCAAATAATTCTTCTCTCGTAAAAACAACTTCTGCTGCCCTGCGGTGCCACAAAAAGTGTTTGAAATGGACCCTGTGGTAGCAGTTAGGCCTACTGTGTGTTGGGACAGAATACAACCGTAGTTGTAATTAGATATAATCACAATTTGAAACGCATTTTATCAGAATTGTTGCAATAAATATACAGTGTTATAATAAAAGTCCCGTTGTGATTCAAGTTACTTTCAAAGAGCGGATTCACTGTTATACTTTGCAAGACTTGAACTGTAGAGTAACCATCAGCTTAGGCTATAAACACACACACACACACACACACACACACACACAGAGGCTCCGCCAGCAGAAATAAACAGCAGTGTAATAATGGCAGGTTCAACGCTGACTTAGCCAATAAAATCAGATAGTGTTTTGCTCTTTAGAGTTATCGTTGGCCCAGTAGCACTCTACCCACCCATTCTCCACCTGTTTTATGTTTTCTTATATAAATCATATTAAAGATTGTGTAATATTGCCATTGATAGCCGAGGAAGGCTAACTGTGTTTTGCTTCCTTCACACGTCTGTAGATACATAGAGCACAGCAGGTTCACAGAAGAGTCAACTTAATTTAACCCCGGTTGATTTATAAGCAACGCCTACTCAAATTGTGGTAGTATAATGGTAATAACAGAGTATTCTTTTTGCACAAACTACCTTCTCACACTGAATTATGTTCAATTTAAAGAAGCACTTCAATGATTTAGTTTCATAAAGTTGTGAGAGACAGATGTTTTTCTTTAAATGGTCACAATTGAAGCAATAAAAGCCTGACCTTTAGCCCCAGATATGGGTCAAGCTCCAAAAACTCTTGATCCTACAATTCCCATAATGCAGCTGGATATCATCTTTCATTAGATCGTCCCTGCCTGGTAAATGCACACATCTTTCAAACACTCAAACACCCACATCCCCTCCCCACTCACCTGTCTCCCAACTCTATTATTATGCAGCCTCATGCGGGCGTGGATGTCCTTGTAGGTTTCGCGGGCATCCAAGAAGTCCCTGGAGAACTTCTCGCCGAATTCCACGTCGGGGCTGCAGCCGCCCCACTCCCAGGAGTCCTGGGGTCCCGGCAGGTCGGCGGGGAAGTGCTCCATGACGCCGTGTACCATGCCCTTCCCTCGGTGGATGGCCTCCAGTTGCAAACGGTGCAGTTTGATGCGAAAGGCTTCCTCGTCCCCGCGCCGCTTCTCGTCACAGCTGCACGCCTTCAGTTTGCCCATGGAGCAAGCGTTGGCCACAGCGTGCACCACGCCTGCTGCTGCGATGGCATACGCAAAAGCGCTCTCTCTGAAACCTGTGGGGTGAAAAGACAGGATAGTGGTGTTGTTATATAATGTGGAAGTAGAAGGTTATAGGAACTGTCACAATCAGGAAACAGAGTTTGGGAAAGGAAAGACTGGATATTTTGTCTAAAAAAACATGTTCACAGCTTAGTTCAAGACATGTTTTCAGATGAAACAGCAGTTACCAAGAGGAAGATGGACATTAAACTCTCTAAACTGACACTGCAATGTCCAAAATGACACAAGTATCACACGAAAAGCTGACATGAGGACTGTGTCAATATTTAGCGATGTGACATGTGTCTTTTAAGAAGCCGCTGTAGAGGCGTTTACGAGCGTTTTAAAATGGAGTTTGTGTAAAATGTCAACAAATTTTCCATAACCCGCAGGCAGAACATACCAGTGCGTCATGAACCTGACAGGTAAAATGAGAGGCTTATCATGTCGATGGAGGATGACATTTGATAACAATCCAAATTCACATTACTATGCTGTTTACAAGTGTTTTTTAGCCGTGTTACATTTTCAATTTTAACAGAAACAGCATCGGGATTAGCAACAAAACTATTTAAATCCCCTCATTAAAGTTCTGCTGTAAAACTGCTGCATACAACTTTGAGAAGTCAAGTGATTTTCCTAACCCTAAAACTCAGTTTAACAACAGCTAATTGAGCACGACAAAGACATCTTTTTACTCCTCTGTTAGCGTCAAATTTGCGAGTTTGCAAGCTTTGTTTCATGCACGATCAGTAACGCTGCAGCAAAGGAGCTTCCTCTATTTTGACAAAGACACACATACAAGTTTATTCACGCGTTTATACTGTATACACACATGCCAAAGAGTCATAAAACCTGGGGAAACATCTGGGACAAAAGCAATTAAGTGTTCCAAACACTTGCGTACTTCGTCTCTGTGGACCATGTGAACATGAACAGACCCCCACCACTCCCATCAGAGGACTCACAGAGGACTCACACACTAAACAGGGCTGTGTCTCCTTATGTGGCTGTGCAACTCACTACTGTCCACTTACATGGACTATCTGTGTAAGTGAGTAGAATGGTGCGATATCCAGCTTTCTCCATGCTTTCCTCCACAAGTGTCCCTGATGCACTTTCAAGAGATCTCCCATCTAGTCGGCACCCATTACCTTTGCTATTCTTCGGTCACTGACCTACTTCTCTGGCTGTGTGGCATCAGATTGCTTATCCTTTTATCTTTTTTTTTTGTCATTTCATATCTTGCAATGAAAGTTCAGGACCAAACTGTGTTACTGTACGTGCATGTGTTTAGGTTAGAGAGGCCGATCATGCCACACCGCGACTTTTGCCTTGTAATCACTTCCAATTGCCTCAGACGGACGACTGCATGCAGAGGAGGCGGTTAAATGGCCGTGTGCATGTAATCTCTCTATACGACGTGCGACTGCTTTAGTCTTTACAGCTAAACACATCCCTTTCTCCTCGACAGCAAGTCTAACTTGCACGCGGCACATGTAATGAGTTCAACTCATACCACAACTGATCTGTAATTCAGCAGACTAATGTTACAGTGCTCTTCTCCTTACACTCACGCACTGGCAATATAAACACACATACAGTACACATTCACCCTGTCGTGGTGATATATTTCTGTGACCAAAAAAAAACCCCATGTCCAATTGTGGAATCCGTGAATATTGAAGGATGAAGTGAGACAACAGCGCTTGCACTCGTAGCCTCGACAGTGTTTGTTGTTGGATCTCAGCTTACTGCCTATGAGCAGGTTCTATAAAAGCAGCCCCACTGGCAGTCACTTACTGGTATAGAAAACACTGAAGATTATAATGGAAACTTGTAAAGAAAACATGAAAAGAAGCCACTCAGGAGTTTATAGCGCACTGCTTGAAGGGGAAATGATTCAGGCTGCTTGTTGGAGTCAAATAAAAGGCTATTAACTGGAACAGCCCCTTTTAGCACCGTTTGATGTTACGTTCTTATTTGTGTATTTAAGTAAACTTCATATTATTTTGTTTTTGTGAGGTATGATGTAAAGTTTGACACGTTTGTTGTCTTGCTGGACTTTTGTAGCCTATACTCGACACTGGCCACATAAAGAGTCGCAGGCAGCGCAATTACGAGTAAACGAGAAATTCAGCATAGACCAAGTGACAATATTGTCACAGTGTGAAAAAAACACAGTGAAAACCACCGCCCTCATTAGAATGGAGCCAGTCGGTCACCACAGGGGGCTCTGGCAAAACCACGCATTGGTCGTCCATGAAATAGTTGGAAAGGCTCAACTTTTGCTGCAAAACAATGTAATCCAGCAAGGCGCCGTATTAACCCTAAACAGGCCTTAAACAAGCCCCCCGCCAAGGCAGCCCCATGCGTGGTTTTAACGCGGGGCTGTTTTAACGCAGGGCTGTTTTAGTCTGATGCCCTGGTTAACAACTTGGACTTTGAAAAAAGCAGTGAGCCGACCAGATGCAGGTTGATTTTCAGTTTGCAAGGAAGCTGATAGTCTAACAAGCTGGCGACATTACCCAAAGTGTTTCTCTCTGCACGCAACCTGCCCTTAAACCTGCATCACTTTTTTGGGCCACAGTTGGAAACAGGCTGTGAATAAAACATGGGCATATTATTACTTTTCAACCGTGTTAGCAAAAAGTTGCTTGTTAACACATCCAGCAGAAATGAAGCAACATTAGCATTCACATGGAGTCATATTAAACAAATGAAAGTCCGATATTCCAATACAGTCTCACGGCAGTTTGTGAAATAGTCACGAAATTGAATCTACTTGATTCGTGTACATAGACGCGATTGTCCCTTTTTTTTTCTCGTCAATTTCCGCTCCAATCTTTTCAAGATAAAACTACTTAGTTAGGTTTAGGAAAAGATCGCAGTTTGGGTTAAAATAACATCAGAAGTGCCATAACTTGAGTACGGAACTTACGTGGCAAATAAATCAATTTTGACTTGTGGTTTCACACGAACACCGGTCTCTTCGGTGAATGTCCTGTGGTTGTCCCACCCATCCACCCTGACCTCCCCCCTACGTTGCGTTCGCCGCTCTTTATACTTCCCGGTTCACAATTATATGGATTACATATGAATTTATTTTTGTCTATGTATAAAAATCAATAAGTTCAATTTCGTGACTATTTCACAAACTGCTTTGCAACTGGGCTGGATATTCACTCTCCTTTTAGCTCTACTTTTGGTCTCCACCAGCTCTTGAGGGAAATATCTGGCTCTTTAGCAGCTATATGCTCCACATATGTTCACAAGCTAGTCGCTAACTTTGTCTGCTCTGTCTTGTGTGCTGTGAAAGTAGCACACAGCGGGTTTATCAGAGCTTTATTTGCTGAATACAGCTTCATGCTACATCTGGAAACATGAGAACGGTGAGACTGAACCAAAACACTGAAGCTGTTTGGCCATAAAACCAAACAATGAGATTAAAGACTCTATAGAGCTCTATAAAGGGGATCTGCTGAGTTGGGTGATAATTCTCTGTGGATTCGTCACTGTGAGTGATCCGTTTAACAACATACAAGTAGTCATCTGATCTGTTGTTATCATAAAATGATATTTATTATAGCAGCTTTATTGTTTAACATCAAATTAAGAGCAATTATGAATTTGATTTTACATCAGCAAATAAACAAACTCTGAAATTGTTCTGATTATAAATATAATTTGACTCATAACTCTCAATCTGCCCCTCCCTCCTCCACCCTCACACCTTGACTCACTCAAGGTGGGGGAAGTGAACGGGATGGCACTTAGGCACATCCTCATACATAGAAAGCCTGTTTTAGCTCTTGCCCTGCTCTGAGCCGGGCTCCCCCGGAAGACTGGGAACAAATCAATCTAACAAATAATTTACCGGCAGCGACATGCCCGGCTGAACTGATGGCAGAGGAAGTGACAAAATGAATTAAAGATTCAAAGGAAACTGTCACTTTGTGTTACAGAAACCGACTAAACAGGTTTATGCTTTTGCCGCCGAGAGTTGGGAAAGTGCTGAGAGCAAATTCACAAGCACTTGCACTGGCAAGGGAAGTAAAAGCATTAGGAGCAGCCCAGCGAGGGAGGACGCAGACACAGTGACAGAGAAGGAGAGGGAGATTCTCCTATTTCTGTCTATCCATGTCTTGCCTGGCATCCTCTTTAGCCTAGTTTTTGATGCAAGCTAAACGGGAATGAACATGGGCCCATAAAAGTTATCAGAAACCATCAGCAGAGAGATACGTGGCAGAGCCAGAGAGTATCCGAGCAGCATGCGATGTAGTAAAATTAGATACCAAAACAAACATTGAGATAGAGAGCACCTGATACGCAACTCCAAAACTTTGTAGAATATCGGAAGAAAGCTCTGCAAGAATATTTGAACAGGCGAGGTTCCCAAAAAGTTACTAGGTTTTGTGTAAACATAGATAAACTTGTTATTATATTATACATAAGCCTTTCATTTGTTTTTCTATGGGCAGTTACACTGAATACATGTGTTAATCTCCACAATTCCACCTAATCCTTGTCTGTAACCCTGTCTCGATGTAAGCACTGCCCTTTTTGCAGGAGCTGCACGCAACAGCGGCTGCAGCACGCCAACTTGTATCCATTTTTTAGCTTCTGTGGAGCTTCTGTGAACGTATCAACATGTTACAGATGAATCATCCGATTTAAAGAGGTTGTTTATGTCAGTGGTTTGGAGTTTCTGCACCCGAGGCAAACCAGGGATGCCAGACAACCAGCAACTGCCTCTACTAATAATGGCAAACAGGCATTCAATGAGTCAGTGAGGAGTGAAAGTAAGTCCAGAGGTGTGTGTAAGCGTATACTGAAGTTACTAATAGGTTTTCTTTTAAGATCCACAGAGGTGACAGGGTATAAAGTCCTCAGCGAGGGTTACAAAACTAGAGTTTCGTGATATACTGCACACAGATTAAGGAGAACATAAATTATAGCAGTATCCCTCCAGGGAAGATCTGACACATTTAATCAGTTTGTCTTTCTTTTTATGACGGGGAATTCCATCAACAATTCAGTGATACGGTCTAAAATGATACTTAAATCCTGGGTTATATACTTTTTTTACACTTTGCACACTTTTTTATAAAATAAAAACTCTTAATTAAAAATTTAATTTAACAGATAGATGTTGTCGTGCCAATGCACTATAATGCAAAATATTAATATGAAATGCAAGAAGCGCCATTGGAGCACAATGACACACTTCATCCCAACATGCCAGGGTCCTTTCAGAAAATAATAATTTGACATTAACAACATTTTGACAGTCATTTCTAAAGATCAGGATCTATTAATAATTCAGTTTTGAGCACTATCTTCTTCCTCAACCAACCACATTGTGCGCTGTTCATCCATCCAGGTGAGAAATTGACGCCTTTTCCAGTCAATAACCGGTGATGAGTCCATCTGAAGGCCTTCCCAACACTAAAGATCCTCTTTCATCCTTTGTGGCTTACTTGCAAAGCTCTGCAAACCGTCACAGAAAACTGATCTGCATGAGGTTTGGTGATCTTGAGGTGATCTTGTACAGGCTATTGAGGAGATACCGTGAGGGTTAGAAAGTAGATACCATGTCTGCTAGTCACTAGAGATAACCTGACCATCTGGGGGGACTTCATACCTGTGAGATAACATTCAATAACTGCATCTATGACGGAATATGATCACTAATCTTTTGACGGTGTTTGGAGAACATTATTACACCGCAACTAATCTTTCTAAGCCTATCCTTTCAAGGTGTTCTATCAAAGTGTGTTTGAGGATGAAACCACAGCTTGTTTGAAGGCCAAAACTTTAGAACTGCATGTCTGTACTTCATTGTTTTTTTTTTTTTTAGCAGGTACCCTGTGGGGATATTTCACCTCATCGCTCTAAAGGTGTCTTGCAAGGGATTTTTGCATTTTGTATTTAAAATCTACATTGCTGCAACTTTTAATTGAAGAGATGCAAAGTGTTTCCAAGAAAAGCAGATGTGAATTAAAAGGAAATTCCACACTTCTATAGTACATTGTATAATGTGACCGTAGAACTGACCTCTTTTAAAGACTATGCTGTCGTAGGGTATTTTGTTCCTCGTCTCCAGGCTGGAGCAGTTCCAGCGGTGTCCTCTGAACTGGTGCTGGCACTCGTGGATGGCAATCTGGATTCCCTGGATTGCTGAAGCCGTCACGTCTGGGTTGCGCATACACACCTCCAGCTGGCGCCGCGTCAAACCTGGCAGTGTGAGACACACCGTGTTGGCATTCAGGATCGGGTCGATGTTGGGCAGCTTCAGGCCCAAGATTTCGTTGGAGTCTACCCTGCATGGAGCACACACGTCAGGTTATTGACGACACAAACGCACAAGTCGTAAATCTGTTGTTGCTCACAAAAATCTGCTCAGGACAATTATGATTTCTATTGATGTTCTTTGGGTGTCTCAGCAAGAGTTCAGTTCCCACAGTACCAAAGAGACGCCCTGACTCCTGTAAAACCATCTCCACATGCTGGTGGTTTCAATGAGAAAAGTACTCTCACATCTGATCTCACATGATTCAATTTATGATCATGTAAAGTTGTCAACAATATAAAAAGAGAGCTGTTGACTATGATATATGGTTTAAATGCATATGCAGAAACTTGCAATAGTTTACTTGCAATTTGTGTTAATTTAGGCTAAATTCAGGTTTTGTATCCTGACCTTCACTTTGATGCTGTGCAAGATAATTGTGGTACAGCAGGTGAGTTGAAGTGGGTAATGAAAGGAACAGCATCCACTCTGTTGGCATGAACCCAATAGTTCTGGTAACAGTTTCAGATAAACAGCAGGGGGAAAAACAACTTGAAAATGTAAAATCACTTCAGGAAATCAGTCAGCATGTAAATTCACTGACTTTTTGGCTGCAAGGTGTGTCTCTGTACTCAACTGCCTGCTGCTTCTGTTGCAGATCAATCATGTGAACAACAGTAATTGAGCCGACAGCGGTCAAAGCTCTTTTCTACTTCACAGAGAAACAGTAACAGCGGTAACAAGGAAAACACAGGCTGCGCTGATGAAGGCTCCAGAGCTCAAAGGTGTCCGGCTTTTTTTTTTTCTCTTTTCATTATCATTACATGTAAAACACATGGTATGACTGACACACACAAGTCAGAGTTTATGTATGGCTGTGGGCACACATGCACATCTGTATGCACACATGCTCAAGCATGCACACACACATACCCAGGTGTAGGGAGGAGTGTATAGTAACACGCACAGGAGGCACAGCTGCAGAAACTTTGCATACTATTTCTCTCCATAGTTTCTTCAACACGTGAAACCCCAAGTTCCTTTTGCCTCTTATTTTCTGACCGAAGAAGCAACCAAGCAGCTTTGGTCTATAATTACAATCTAAAATACAACATGTGTGATATCAAATGTTCATTTGCATATAGTGGTGCCCTATTTTTAGGTGGCACTGCATGTGGGACTCTGTAATTCCAGTTTTTGTTGGTACCTGTTGTTCCCTGCTTTCAGAGTAGACCTGTTCCAACAGCTGTCATTCCAAACTGGCAACTTTTTATTTATTGGCAACATTGTTCGGTAATGAGGGGTGCATGGGAAGCATGCAATTGTCAATAGACCGGAACCTTGTAAAAAAAAAAAAAAAAAAAAAAAAGCTGATACTTCATTATTTAATTCATGTTTTCATATGTCATCTCTGAGCCCGTCAGCCAGAATAATGTGACAGTGATTCACTTTTGCTTGCATGCAGGAAACTTTAATGTTGTGAAATTAGATTATTATTTAATTCTCTGAAACATCTAATCTAATCTAAGCATTTAGGCACTGACGAAAATAAAACAAAGTTGTTCAACACAGTTTTATAAAAAATAAATAAATAAATAGAGATGCTCTTCCAGTGTATTAAACCAACACTAACTTTTTTTTTTTTTTTTTTTTTTTACTATGAATTCATTCAACTCACCCTTTATCCAAGAGACAGATAACCACCAAGAGGCATGCTAAAGATCTAATCTAATCTAATCATTTAGGCTATGAGGAAAATAACATAAAGTTGTTGAACACATTTTTATAAAAAAAAAAAAACAACAACAACAGAGATGCTCTTTACGTGAATTAAACCAACACTAACTTTTTTTTTTTTTTAATGTAAATTCATTCAACTCACCTTTTATCCAACAGACAGATAACCACCAAGACGCATGCTATTCTGAGGACCAAGTGTTCCATTTTGTGCCTTGTAATTATGAAAGAAAAGAAAAAAAAAGTTGTAAAAATAAAGAAAGAGAAGAGTTTAAAGTCCAGTATTCCTCCTTTTAAAGTTGACGAATCAGAAGAGGAAAAGGGGGTCAGGTCAGGTCCGGTTGGAAACTGGACTTGACAGCTCTCCGACGACGCGTCCAGATGTGCCAGCCAGCGGTGGTGGGATACTCATTCACAAAAAAAAAAAAGTTTCATCCACCTCTCAACTCACTGAATGGAGGAGGTTGCTACAAGTTTGAGGAAAAAAGTCTGTCTCATACACATCCGTACACATCCCGGTTATCTCCTGCTGATGGTATTTGCATTGGTATATAACATCCGAGAGAGAGAGACGAGCTGAACCGAGATATAGGCGCTCTAAATGAAGTCTGCTTCTCTAGTGATGTGTTCGGTGCGCTCCTCTAAACTCCGGCACTTAGCGCTTCGCCAGCCCACTTTTTTTTTGCGTCAGAGGAGCGCCGAGGGAGGTCAAGTGGCTCGTTAAGAGCAGGATAGAGATCCTTTTAGATAAGGAAAGCAGAAAACACTTAGCCTGCAACCTCTCTGTGAGGAGGGACATTTAGATTCACTGGATGCTGAGGATGAGGAGGTGGAATTACACATTGCAAAAGTGAAGACTACAAAAAAAAGTGGATTGGAATTTTTAGTTAAAAAGATGAAGATGGTTATGAGGAGGAGGAGGAGGAGGAGAATGGAGGAGGAGAATAATGATTTTGAGTTGTAAGTGGAAGTCCATACTGCAGGGAAGACTGACTTTTTTGATTTAAAAAAAGTGGTAAATGGTGATTTATGAAGATGAAAAATGATTAGATTGCAGCTGTTTTATCCTCAAAACAAACCATGATTTTCAGCTACTGTGTGTGTTTGTATCTGTGTAGAAAAGCACACTTTTTTGTATTCTGCAATGACAAAACATGAACATTTATATTCACTGGATGCTGAGGATGAGGAGTTGGACTACACACATTGCAAAAGTGAAGACTACAAAAAAAAGTGGATTGGAAATTTTTGGTTAAAAAGATGAAGATAGTTATGAAGAGGAGGATGAGGAGAATGGAGGAGGAGAATGGAGGAGGACAAGGAGGAGGAGAATAATGATTGTGAGTTGTAAGAGGAAGTCCATACTGCAGAGAAGACTGACTTTTTTAATAAATAAAAACGGTGATTCATGATGATTACATGATGAAGATTAAAGATGATTAGATTGCAGCTGTTTTATCCTCAAATCAAAGTTACTGTGCATCTGTGTACAAAGGCACACTTTTTGTAATGACAAAAAGACAACTGGGGACATTTAATTATATACTTTATACTTTAATTCTTCATTTCACTCTTTACTTTAGTACTTTTATTTATGAAGATGAAAGATGATTAGATTGCAGCTGTTTTTATCCTCAAAACAAACCATGATTTTTCAGCTACTGTGTGTGTTTGTATCTGTGCAATGACAAAAAGACAACTGGGGAAATTTAATTATATTCTTTAATTCTTCATTTCACTCTTTACTTTAGTACGTTAGAGCAGGATAGAGATCCTTTTAGATAAGGAAAGCAGAAACACTTAGCCTGCAACCTCTCTGTGAGGAGGAACATTTAGATTCACTGGATGCTGAGGATGAGGAGGTGGACTACACACATTGCAAAAGTGAAGACTACAAAAAAAGTGGATTGGAAATTTTTGTTGAAAAGATGAAGATGGTTATGTATCCCTCTCTCTCCCTCTCTCCCTTCCTCTATCTGTTTATATTATGTTTATTTTTGTTTATAGCTTATTTTGTATCTTGTATATTGGTAGAATATTTTTTTTTTTTAACTCTTATTTTACTCTAACGTTTTTATCTATTCTTTTGTTATTATACTGTTAACTTGCACCAACAAAACCAAAGCAAATCCCTAGTGTATACCTCTTACACCTGGCAATAAACACGATTCTGATTCTGATTCTGAAGAGGAGGAGGAGGAGAATGATTGAGTTGTAAGAGGAAGCCCATATTGCAGGGAAGACTGACTTTTTTAAATTTAAAACAAATGGTGATTTATGAAGATGAAAGATGATTAGATTGCAGCTGTTTTATCCTTAAAACAAACCATGATTTTTAAGCTACTGTGTGTGTTTGTATCTGTGCAATGACAAAAAGGCAACTGGGGAAATTGAATTATATTCTTTAATTCTTCGTTTTACTCTTTACTTTAGCACTTGACCACAATTATATTCAGCCTGGGGCTCATTTCCTCTCTCTCTTGTGCCTTGAATTAAAGAGGGAAAATTACATTTATTTTGTGTTTCACTTCCATAAAGTTGTTGGACTCTTAACTCTATTAAAAAAGAAAGAAAGAAAGATAGAAAGAAAGGTCAAGATTGAGCAGTAGAGACTGAAAAATCCTGAGTTTTAGTTCCTAAATGAACCAAGCTCCAACAGCATATTTTCATGACACCCTCCCTTCCTGTTAACCCCTGTTTACATCATCAGAGGAAGTCCATACTGCAGGGATGACTGACTTTTTTGAATAAATAAAAAGATGATTCATGATGATTGCATAATGACGCTGAAAGATGATAAGATTGCAGCTGCTTTATCCTCAAATCAAACCCTGATTTCATCTACTGTGTGTGTTTGCATCTGTGTACAAAGGAACACTTTTGTAATGACAACAAGACAACTGTGGAAATTGAATTATATACTTTAAACTTTAATTCTTCCTGTCACTCTTTACTTTCATACTTGACCACAATTATCGTCAGCCTGGGGCTTATTTCCTCTCTCTTGTGCTTTGAATTAAAGGGAACATTTGATTCATTTTGTGTTTCACTTCCATAAAGTTGATGGACTCTAAAGAGAAATATAAAAAAAAAATGTCAAGATTGAGCAGTAGAGGCTGACTTTTAGTCCCTATATGGGTCAAACTCCAAAAACTTGCGATCTTACACTTTCTATAACGCAGCAGCATATTCTCACAACACCCTGCCTGCCTGGTAACCCCTGTTCACATCACCAGGGTGGGTTATTTATCAGATGACTGCTTTCACATGCTGAGTGGTGCAAACAATTAAACTGTTTTTGTTGTGGAAAATTGGTGGAGTTAATAACGCTTTTATTAAAATCAATATGTGTATTGAACGGTGGGTTTGCAAAGTTTGAGATATGTCAGTGTGAGGAGAACCCTCTTGTAGAAAAAGTATCGCTAAAAACATGACTGCTTGTTAAAGTCGTCGGCTGAAGTTGCCATTCCTCTCTAACCTTGCCTTGTGTGTCACAGCCTTTAATCTTTCAATTTAAATGACTATAAAGTAAAACAAAAAGCTCCCTTGTTGATGAAGACCACATGATATCACTCATCTCAGAGCTTTATGAGTAGCTTAGAATAAAGATTCAGAAACCACAAATAAAAAGGTTTTCCCCCCACCAGTGGAGGGAAGGAAGCATTCTGCCAGCATGGAGTCACCAGAGCAGTAAAACGCTACACGAGTTTAGCATTCAGACGCAATTAAGTTGCCGTGCACAAATTTAGAAGATCAGGGACACAATCCCACATCAAATTTTCTCCCAGAGGGATTCATCACAGCACCCTGAGCTGGAAGAATTGGCAGGGACAGCGACTTTGTGCTTAATTATTTCAAGGCCTGTAAAGAAAGCAGGCTTGTTAGTCGACTTAGTGGTTTTTGTGTCTTTGAGTTCAGTTCTGCTGCAGGATGTGTTGCATGCTGTCATCCCGATCGCTCTGTCTCTCTTTCTCTCATCATGACTGATGATAAAATGACTTTCTGAATCACAGTTGCTTATAAACTTGAGTCATACATTACTCCCCTGTCTCCACTTGGAGAATGAAAAACAGCGGCACAGGGGACCTCAGTTGTGACGCTATTGTGACCCTGTGAGGCAGCTCAATAAACCAAATCATGAAAAGGTGTTGAGGGTGATTTATTCTTTATGGAAGCCCATTACTGCCAGAAACAGACATTATTATATATGAATATGAATATATATAAAAAATATATAGTCGTGATAAATATAAAAATGCTCATGATAGGTCAAAATTGCCAAATCTATGAGATATAAAATGTAATTACAAAGTAAAACTTATGAAATAATATGTCAAATACTTGGCTTAAAGCACTAAGTAACTTTTGAAAGAGGAAATGACACATTACTCCTCCTAAAAATGGAAAGGTGAATCCATAAGCAGTAAAATGCACCTTTGCTCAGGTCAATATGCTCACTGGTTTTGCTGCTACAGCCTTACTTGGTCTGGTATGACCAGTAGCTTTTCATGGCTAATGTTAGCTTATGGTAACAAACCTTGGCTAGGCATTGTTTTGTAATGGACATTACTGAGTCTGTGTGCTGACTTTATGACTTTTATACCATAATTGTCACTTATAGGCTCTCTTTAAGTGATGTTTCATATAGACAGTAAGTCAAAAAATAGCATTTTTATTGTCGTATCGTGAATTTTAAAATATATTTTTCATCTAACTTTTCATCTAGTTTTGACTTAGCAAGTCAACTAAGTCAAAATTTTGACGTAGTAATTAAGTCAACATCTTGAGACATTAAAAAAAAGTAAAAGAATATAAAACAGTAAGTCAAAATGATTTCCGAAAAGTTTTTAAAAATGTTCATCATGACTAATTTTTTATCTTTTTTTTTCATTTTCCCTGTGGATATGAGCTTCCACTTTGATGCAATCCACAAGTCAAAGTCAGAGTTTGTGCTGATGATTGGTTGTTGCTGACCTCAACATCTTGAGACATTAAAAAAAAGTAAAAGAATATAAAACAGTAAGTCAAAATTAGGAAACAGCAAGTCAAATTACTTATGAAAATGTTTTAAAAATGTTCATCATGACTAATTTTTTATCTTTTTATTTTCATTTTCCTTGCGGATATGAGCTTCCACTTTGATGCGATCCACAAGTCAAAGTCCTGACCTCAAAATTGAGTTATTGTGGCTTTGGCAAATCTCATTAGGAACTAATAAGCTCCGCCTGTTTTTATTTGAACATTACTACTCTCTAAACGTGTCGGGGACGATGACTTTGGGGCCTAATTTTTTTAAAAACTTGAATGACAAGTGCTGGTCCCAGCAGGCAACAGCACTTTATTACACACACGTTACATATTCATGCTGTGGACCTATTACACATTATTCATAATGAAAAGGATATTGTGCACACGCACTCGCGCACATGCAGACACATAATACACACAACCTCCACATCTGGACCGGAGTCCTCTGCCAAGGAGTCGGGTCTGTCGTCTTATTCTCTCCCTGCCTCTTATTGTGTGTGTGTGTGTCTCATTCTCCCTCTCTCTCTCTCTCTCTCTCACACACACACACCTTTAATTGTTTCCCATTCTTCACTGGAGTGTGTGCTCAGTTACATTCATTAAAAATGATATGGGAAACATTTCAGTGCTGGTCCCAGTTCAACTTGACTCCCGTGTCTAGAGACATAAAGACTTTATTTTTGTCAAAAGCTCATGCCAGGTTCACTCTATAGTTCCCTGTTTTGAGCCTGAACAGTTTTTGTTTTAACATGATGTTCCTGCAGCCCCTCGAAAACATTTAATATTTTTTATCTCGCGCTGCTCACTCTCACTCTCACTCGCTCTGCTACATGAAATATGAACATTTAATTCAATAATGAACGAAAACACAGAGATTTCCCAACAGCGGCCTGTATTTTTGTGGAGTTGCACTGTCTGGTTCAATTGAAACTTTATTGTCCTGCAGGGAGAGACACGGCCGAGCTGAGTTTTCACAGTCTGGTGGCGAGTGCCATGTAAACACATTAGGTCATACGGTATTTATGAATATATAGTTTCTGCTCTTGTGCAATCAGACTGTTAACTTTTAGTGTGGCAGTATCACAGGACCAAGGTGATTTACTACTGAAATGTTAAACATGGAAATATAAGATTTTGTCTTTATATTTGCGTCAGACAAATCCAGTTGTAAAATTTGAAGTTCATGTCACGGCTTAAGGCCTAAATACAGAAAGTGTTGAGACTGGATTCGTCATGTGGCCTCTCTCGCACCAAGACGGTGGTCACTTCTTTCCAGTGATTTTCCCCTGTAATAAATAGTAAATGCTTTGCCATGCAACTTGTAGGCTACCATGCAAATTGAGATTATGTGTTATTATACAAGGCAAGACACTTTTATAGCGAATGAGACACACCACACCACACCACACCTTTTTTTTTCATATTATGAAAAAGTGACATTCAAAATGTTTGATGGAACAAAAGTAAAGTATGTAGTTATAGATAATGCAAGGTTAAGTAAATTCTTGCTTGACAAAATTATTGTGCTTTACTTGACTGTGTCTTTCTAGTGAACTTGCATTAACAAGTAATGATGTTACCCCCCAAACAAGTATAGTTTGTGCAAAAGCAGCAATGTGGTTAGAAACTGTCAGGCTGGTCTCACCCACAGTTTGTAGCTATACCTACGAAAAGTAATGCACTGTAATTTGTGTATATATGTATAAGAGCGGAGAAGTGAGTAGGGAGTAGGTCGGGGTGGATAGGTGGGTCAAAACGTACCGGACTTTCACCCAGGAGTCCGGTGTTTGTGTCCTGTGTGAAACCAGAAGTCAACGTTGATGTATTTGTAACGTAACTTACTTAAGTAACGCCACTTCCGGAGTTATTTTAAGCCAAACCACAATCTTTTCCTAATCCTAACTAAGAAGTTTTGTTGCCTAAACCTTACCAAGTGGATCTTTTCCTAAACCTTTTGTTGCCTAAACCTAAGGAAGTTGTTTCCTGCAAAGACAGAAGTTTATTTTGAAAAGACTGTAGCGGAAATTGAAAGAAAAAGGAGGAATAACTTTAAACTAACCATTGCATGAGAATACGCTGAGTAACCTATTGGTTTACTTTAGCATAAAGACTGGAAACAGAGACAGCTTCAGTTTTGTACGACTTCGGTTTGTGTACGGATTTAACAAACAAGATAAAACATTGTGATCTCCAGACTTGCTGGTACACAGATTGCCTTTGCACAGAGCCAGGCTAGCTGTTTCCCTCTGTTTCCAGTCTTTGTGCTAAGCTAAGCTAATCAGCTGTTGGCTGGGAGTGCTATCGATCTTCTCATCTGACTTTTGGCAAGAAGGCGAATAATCGTTATTTCCCAAAATGTCAAACTATTGCCTTAAATTGGATTAAAACTGTTTTCCAACACTTTGTTTCCAATCTCCACTTAGTATAAACAGCAGCCAGATCGTTTCTTCCCTGTTAACTACAAAGTTCAACTGCATTGCTGCTTTCGTGCTCGGTTGAAAACCATGGCAACATTGGTCTGATTACTTCTGTCACACTTGTAAACTCAAAGGTGATATATAAATGTGATGGAGTATATTACTGCTTTTTACACTGTAGAGGGTTCCCATTGTGTCTTGACTTTGGTGCATTTTCACACAGTACAGTGTTGAGCTTTCATTAGTTTGCAGCGTCACCTCCTTTTGCTCCCATGAACTTTTCAAGATTGACTTCATTGTTGCAGAAATAGCAGAGCGGGTGTCATGGTAACTTTCACCATTTAATGCATGCACAGGACTATCGTGAACCCAAACCACTGTTACTGTCACCCTGGGATCTCATACATATACAGTATAACAAATTAAGTAGAAGGTTCTCTCTGATAGGATTTATGATAGAGGGTCAGAAATAATTACAACTTATAGTAATTTAAAGATAGCTTGCGGCCATTTCTCATCTTCTCTCTATGCGTTTCTGGCTGGTCTTGGCCTTTCTTTACCTCACTCTCCCTCTCAGCACATGGACCAATAACACTGTGACAGTACAGTGTGCAGTATATTAGCTGACAGAAGTTATGTTTGTCACACCCTCGGCCTCTGTGTCTCTCTGAGTAGGGAGTTCAGGCGAAGTTCATGTTTCTTGGAGAGTTTTGGACCGAGCTGACGAAAATGAGCAAAGCAGAGGAGAGCGCGGCAGAGCAGAGGTTAGTCAATTACAAGGCTCAACTCTAGTAACAAACTTCTAACAAGCAAATTCTTGGCTCTGTGCGAGTGTGTTTGTGTGAGCGTAGGAGACAGAGAGAGGGGAGGGAAAAAAAAGAGTGTGGGTGCACAAGGCTGTCAATAAGCACGGGCGTTTGGATGTTTTTGCTTGCAGGGACACATGTTTTGCGATTTCGTGTGAAATGTGGAGAGCCGGCAGGGCAGGACAAACAAAGTGAAGGAAAGACAAAGTGCAAAGGAAGAGACGGCTGTGCAATTACACCAGAGGGAACTGAGACAAATGACAGGGCTGCCAGTTAGACAATCAGTTTTCCAGATCGATGGCATCTGTGATTGAAGTGCTTGAAAAAGAGAAAGTTAAAAACAAAAAGTAGTCTTTTTAAACCATTTTGGCTCGCTTTTTCCTCGAAACTCTACTTCATTTTTCTTTCTTCGTCTGAGTCCTTTTGCCCAGGACACTTTGACTGAAGCAACTATATGACACTGTTTGGCTTTATCTACAGTACATCATTTTCAGATCAGCAGTTAAATGAGCAGGGCTCTGGATTCCTTCACTATGATGGACACTGAATGACAGTGTTACTGTACAGTCAACCACTTTACCTTAAAAGGGAACTACGCCCATTTTCAAAAGTCATACATGTTATTCCTATGGTCTAAAACAGTCCAGAAGTGTTAGTAAACATGAACATCTCTCTCCCAAATCCAAAAACGAGAGTGCTAAAACTCAAATTTGTGATCGAGTATAAAACGTATGCTCAACGTATTCTCATGCAACAGTTCGTATATGCCGATCTTACGAAAAAGTTATTCCCCCATTTTAGTTTGTTTTCCTAAAAAGATCCAGCAACACGTGTCAATTTCAGCCCGCTACTTGCGTCTTTTCAAAATCCGTCTTAACTTCCTTTGGATTGGGCAACAAAACTACTTAGTTAGGTTCAGGAAAAGATCGTGGTTTGGATTGAAATAAGTGGAGAAGAGAAGAAGTGGCGTTACTTAAATACGCAACAAAAAAAGATCATTGTTGACTTCTGGTTTCACACGGGACGGTCACACCCAGGGGGGATGTTCTGAGTAT
Organism: Sebastiscus albofasciatus; assembly: GCA_916701655.1. Lineage (NCBI taxonomy): Eukaryota > Metazoa > Chordata > Actinopteri > Perciformes > Sebastidae > Sebastiscus > Sebastiscus albofasciatus. The sequence continues at coordinate 5,375 of CAKAOI010006235.1, read as the reverse complement.
ATGAGAACCTTTCTGTTTCACTACTGAGAACACTACAATTGAATAAAGATAATTTGGGTATAAAAAAGAAATCAGTCTATGGAGCAGCTCCAGACTTTATACCTGATGACATCACAAGTTTGAGACTTACTTCTCTGGTTTCTGGCTTTGGGAGAGAGTAGCTCATGCTCACTAATATTGATTGAACTTTCCTCGGCCATTGAAAAAACATATTGGAATCCTGAATTTGGGTGGTGTTCCCCTTTAAAAATCTGCAAACCATTCATGCTACGCTTTGCTGTACATCTAAATGTTTGTTGTACCTTCCACGTGCATGTTATTAGAGCAGTCACAGAGCTGTTTCCTACTATTGTGTTGCAATCCACATGCCGAGATCCCAGTGTGCTTCTAATCAATTAACCCATCACTGCTAGGAATGAAAATATCCCGGGGTTGTGAGAACTGGCTTTATTTTGAATGATCCTGACGATTCACTGAATGTACAGAGAACACATGCCTGAGGGGAGGTGAAACTTCCAAAAAGGATCCTTTAACAAAACAGGCAAAGAGGGATGCAAAGCTCCCGGTGAATGGAAAAGAAAATATTTCTCGGGTTGTATTTTTTGGGAAAGGGAGAAAGTGAAAGAGTCATATTTTAGAATCTCAGCTCAAACAAATGTACAGTAATTGTTCATTTTAAAAACAGCTCACATGGAATAGGGTCACAATAATGCCTTGCTTAGTATTAGCTTACTTCATTCCACTTATTTTGTTCTTCAAACTTTGTAAAGGCGGCATCAAAAAAGACATTTTCAGTATTATGAATGATGTACTTTGTGCGTGTAGCCACCCATACTGTACATTTGGTGTTTATTTCACTAACTGTTCACTAATCACCATGTCTGGTCCCTGGAGGCAGGTAGTGCAGTTCAGTATCTTACTCACTCACACTTTTGAGGTGCCCTGATGGTCTGGTGTATGTGTGACAATGATGTACTACATTTGAGCCCATCAGTCCAGTACCTTTGCAGAACCTCATCCCTCCTAAACTGTCCCTTTCTTTACCCACTACTCAATAAAAGGACACTTTATAAAGTTTACACTGCATCGTCTCAACTCTACAAGCGATCTAACACACCCAGCGGATCCCCAGACCAAGGGACCCCATCACATCTGTTTTGTTTTTTGAGAAGTTGAAGAAGCTGTTTTTGTAACTGTGTTGGCAAAGGATGGATAAGACGGGAGAATCGTGCTATTCTGAAGACTTAAAGACTGGACATACGCACACAAATACGCACTCACTCTGTCTTTTTTTTGTTTAGCGACATCAGAAGTGCTTGTTTTCCTTCCCGCCTCACTAACCCCTGGGTATCTCTAATTGGGGATGATAACAACATGTTTGCCTGTTATTGTTGTCTCAAAATGTTGTTGTTTGTTGTGTGTGCGTGTGTGTGTGTGTGTAGTTCAACTAGGGAGGTATGCAAGGTAGCGGGCACAGCCGACCCAAGACTGTGTTTACAAAACCCTTATCGTTGCTTCAGAGCAAGACTGCCGCATGAAGAACAGTCGGATAATTATATGGATTACTAAACTAAAAATGTCAATAAAAATCTCTCTTTCTTTTTCTGGAACACATAAAAACTAAAGCTCACGTACGTGCGCACACACACAAACACAAACACAAGTAAGCGTAAATGGTTATAAAGGCTGAAAAGTCTAGCTGATTGAAACTAAGCCAGATGCTGTAAGCTGTACATGTCATTTATGATTTCTTGTTAACATGTTATTATAGTGTATTGCACTTGATTTTAATGTACTTTATTTGACTTTGACATTGATATTCATTTTTGATCATGGCTATCATTACAAGCAGTCTCTCAGTGTAGTCTGAGTAGAACGGAGGTGTAGATCAAATCAACTTTCTGCTCCAAGGACGCCATCTTGTGTTCAAAAACCAAAATGAAAAGAGAATCTCAGTCCACTATGTGCATAAATACATTATCCTGCAAACTAAAGGCAGTAAAATTGTTCTGTAAACTATGCTTAGCCCTGTATTACTGTTTTAGTGCCATAATCTACCTAAACAGGGTAGAATATACAGTATGTTACAGTATGGGACTCTTTGCTTTAATTCTGTAGAAGCTCACATGTTGCTGAGGTCAAAGGTCTTATTTAAGGATGCCTCCGTGTCTGTGTGTGTGTTGTGCAGAGAGATCATTTCTCACTCAGTTTCTTTCTGCTTTGCACGCTGACCACAAGTTGCCCATATTGCACATATGTACACACTTTAGCGAGCTGGTTGTCTGCTTCCCATCAAGGCATTCCCCGACTGTTGTTGCACAAACAACCATGTTTATTGTCTCTGTCCTAAAGAGAGAGAGACCTGCCCTGTCTTCACACAGGAACACTGAGCCAAAGCAGCCACTATAGACAGCAGACCCCCCTCTCTCTGTCTCCCACCAACCTCTGGCGACCATGTTTTCACAACCCAAGATAACAGAGAGAAGGGGAGGAGACAGTTACGGAGTTTGATAAATGGCACAATCGCGAGGAAGATGTGACGGAAGAAAGAGAGAGAGACAGAGAGAGAGAGAGAGGAAGAGGGATGTGGGACAGATGCAGGGAGATTTAGGCGGGGGTGAAAGAGATGAGTAAAAGATACATTCATCTCAATGTTTATCCACCCACGACAATGATGGGGGTCAATGAGTGTTTCTCAAGGCAGCAAGTGTTGTTTCAGGATGTTGCAATGATGACAGGTTCCTCGAGGAAAGCGCTCATATTTTCTCATGCGGTATTTTTCTCAAGGAGGAGGGTGATATTGCAAAAACACATTTTAAAATGAAACTATACGAGCTTTATCTGCACAGCAATTTATCTGACTTAACACTCGACTCACCTCGTGTACGGGGGAACAACCCATGATAAGTCATACTCCGGATGTGTTTTTGTAAATGTTGTTTAAAGGATCTAAGTGACTAATGGGGACAGCATTTGAAATTGGTCTGAGTATTGAGGGCTGTAGTTGCTAAACAGGCTGTAGTGTAACAATTTGGGGCAACCTGGCACCGTTAGTTTACGTCGAAGTGCTTGTTTTTGCCACTGACAGGCTCAGGTGGTTATTATAAGTGTCTGACAACATCATGGAAAGGATCCTACAGAGACGACCTGTCCAGGATGTACCCCGCCTTCGCCCAATGGCAGCTGGGATCGGCTTCAGCCCCCTGTTGACCCTGAATAGGATAAGCTGTTACAGATAATGGATGGATGGACCCTATAGAGGAATGAAACTTACTTAACTTATCTTTTGTTTGCTTGATCTGGTCTGCTTGTTATTGTGTGTCTCGCTCAGAGAAGCGTCGCTCTGAGTCACATCCTTGTTGTCGAAATCATCTAAATATTCAGCCATGACACTGAAAATCTTTTAGATAACACTAAGCTAAGCTTTCTGTACTCCCAACAGAACAAACTCTGACAACACCGGTGGCGCTCCTCTCTCAATTTCTCACTCACGTTTTCACTGTTGTCTCTTTCGGCAACAAGTCACATGACACAGTGATATATGGAAAGCAAAAGGTAAAGAAAAAGGTTTTTTTTCTCAGACACCTACAATCTGAGCCAAGACAAAGCACTTTTAACAAGCACTTTTAGAGGATGTAAACTGACGGTACTAGGTTGCCCCAAATGATTACACTCCAGCCCGTTTAGCGGCTGCAACGTTCTCCCTCAATACTGGACCAATTTTAAAAAAGTGCTGTCCTTATTAGACACAAGAACATGGGAAAATAGGGTGGAAAAATACCCTT
>CAKAOI010006234.1:2107-41310 GCA_916701655.1 Sebastiscus albofasciatus | reverse complement strand
TATACATATATACACACACACACACACACACATACACACACACACACACACTGATAACTGATGTTTAGCTCTGTGACTGAAGTGTAATGGTGTAATGGTAATACATGAGAGGCACAAACTGGGGCTAAATTCAGCCCTGCTGACCATTTCACACCACTTGCCTTTCAATCTGCATTGTGCCATTGCCTTGATGGCAGCAACACTCACGACAGTGCATTGCCTTAAAGCTTAATGTAGCCGATCCATCACCAGTAGAAACTTCTCGATTGTAAAAAGGAGAGTAGAAACTTTTCCTACATTCCATCACGCCGAGCTGAAACAGTGACTCCGCTGGTTAGTGATACACTTTGTACATAATGTAAAGACATAGTATTTTTCTGACTATCAATATGTTTACATAGCATTAAAACATGAAGGGTAAAAGAGTAAAGTATGTGAGCGCACACATGTTTTAAAAGCATCCATATCTTGTATCAGATGTTGAGCCCTGACCTACAGTGTGTTGACATGCGACGGGTGTCTTCTTGTTCCTTGTAATGCAAATGAAGTTAGACACAAAAGGCCCAGTGTGACATGCCGTTGTGTGTGGCCTAAATTCAGAGCCCAGTATCAAGTTAAGTAATGGAGTGCTGTAGCTAATGATTACTTTCATTATCGATTGATCTGATGAATATTTTCTGGGTCCATAAAAAGTCAGAAAATGGTGAAAAATGCCCGTCACAGAGCCCAAATAGACATATTCAAAAATTCTTGTTTTGTCCAAAGATATTCTCTTTGCACTTATAGAGCGAATTTGCTCATTTTCTAAGCACATTTGAGAAGCTGTAACTAGAACATTTATTTAATCATTTTGCATAAAAAATCAGTCATATAATTATTTGATTGTCAAAATTTGCTCATTATTTTTTCTGCTGATTGATAAATTAATTAATCACCTAGTTCCTCTCTAAAGTCAAGACTTTATTTTTTAAATGAGTAGTGAGTATATGTCCGGGAATGCTACAGCTCATGAATGTCCACTGCCATTCAGCCTGAAATATTAAAGACATCTTTAATTGCGGGGGGGAATTCACCTTGGACACAGCAGTTTAAAACAATTAAGTGCTCTGGAAAGAAAAAGCTAGTAAGTGGACCTTGAGTTAAGATTGTGAACCCCATTTGAGATGTTTTAAAGTGTATCCCCCTGTGAACCTAAAGGAACAGTGTGTAGGATTTGGCGTCCTCTAGCGGGGAGGTTGCAGATTGCGACCAACTAAAACTTCTCCAGTGTGGTGGTTGATGCGAAAACATGAACACATGAATGGCCCTAAGTAGAGCCAGTGTTTGGTTTGTCCGTTCTGAGTTACAGTAGAAACATAGCGGACTCCGTGGAGTGGACCCGCTCCATAGGTAAATATAAACAGCTCATTCTAAGGTAAAGAAAACATGATTCTTATTATCAGGTGATTTTACACTAAAGAAAACATACTTATTAATATTATATTCCGTATCTGCCAATAGATCCCCCAAAATGCTAGACGCTGTTCCTTTAAAATCAAAAAGGGAGCGGGTCCTCTTCCGAGGAGTCCGCCATGTTGCACCGCCATGTTTCTACAGTTGCCCAGAACAGACAAACCAAACACTGTTAACTTGTCCTGCTCGGTCCGGAGTCGATAACGTTACTCGCTCCCGTCACCGCCGCTCTCTCTCTCTCTCTTGCTTCACCACTCACTTCCCACATACACACACACTCTACGCACTGCTCTGCTCCAACTAGTTCTAGAGAAGGCCATTCATGTTTTTGTGGCGGCCACCATAGCAATCCTACACGCTTAGCTCAAGAGAGAAGTAATCTGCAACCTCACCGCTAGATACTGCCAGATCCTACACACTGTTCCTTTAACAGTTTGCAACGTATAAACCTTTTAAACAAAAACTTCAATCCAAGGAAAAATGTCTCATACCAGTTTATTTTGCAACAACAGCTGCAGAGAAGCTATTCATACAATAAGTCTCAATCTTCTGTCCTTTGTGTATCCCACAATGCCCCCTGCTGTCACCTTTTAACAGCCCCCGAGCGTTACAATGGGTGCCCTTTACATTTCATCTGACTGGCTTACAGCAGTAGAGCTGCTGAGGAATTTGAATACTTACTCGCCCTTTTCACCACAACTTCCTTGTTAAGGGATGGTTACCGTAGTAACAGTCCAAACATCAGTTACTATTGCTTACTAAAGGCCCCGTAAACCTGAAAGGTCAATGCAGTCCGCAAATTTTCGTCACGTTAATTGGTATTGTTTCAAACTTGCTCACAGTATGTGAATATATTATTTAGAGTGAATCTTTGGCTTTTTTAATCAATTACCTGCAGAATTGCTGATTCTCTATTGTATAAATATGTATTCCCTCCATTTATCTTTCACCAAATTATTAAATGTGTCTTGTTTTGGACTTAATTTATCCCCAAGGAAGTCTTTTGTACACTGGAAAGTGTGTTGTTTTTTTACTTTGTGATGAGAATCGTCGCTGTAGTTTTCACACCTAAGGTAAATCCACGTAGGCGCTCCACCGCTCTGCTTGGTCTTTCACAATCTGAAGTCTCACGATGAAAAAGAAAAGACTGATCACTCTGATCATCTCTGATCAATAGACCACAGGGCTGCAAATTGTGACGTTACTCTTCTGCAGTTTCTGATGATGACATCTAAGAAATAAATAAAAAATCACATGTTGCTGTGTAAACTGAAAACTTGTTCTTGGTGTTTCTTTCTCCTGAACTTTGTCTATTTTACAATAGCTGGTTTTCTACAGTCTTGAGGCCACAATGTGGAAACTGACTGCTAATTGAGCTTTGCAATCAAACTATAATGCTCACAAATCATAAGTAGTCTGTATTATTTTATATAAAATGAATATGCATATTAAAAATTAATTAATTATATAATTAAATTACTAAAAATACTGTTTTTTAAGGGGATGTGTTGACAATTTCTCAGATTACTGTATGTTTCTATATGTGTATGATTTGATTTTAATCAGGCAGATTTTTATATTTGCAATATATTTTACAGAAAATATTCAAAGAACAGGGACAACTAATAATGATTCAAACCAAATGTACACAGTTATTTATAGTGAAACACTCCTGACAGCATGAGAAGTACAAAACCACTTTAATGGTTGAACCTCAGCATCTAAACCAGCAGAGAGCAGCAGAGTATCTCGTGTGTCAGCGGTCCTGTTAATGTAAATGACCCTCAGACAGTTCTCTGGTTTGTTTCAGCCGCTGCATACTTTACAATATTGTGTCATTTTGTTGTTTTTGGATGCAGTTTTTGATTTTAGGCTTTTAGCGGCATCATGTGAGACACTCCACCAGTAAACAGAGAGAGAGATGTGACTTTTGCTGCATTAAATCTGGAGTTTCACATCCACTAAAGCAAAGTTTGTATGTAACTAAAAAATGGGTTAACCACTTTTAATTGCAAATAAGTCTCTCTAGTGGCATTCTGTAGTTTCTTTATAATATTGCAGGACATACCACCGTACCATTGTCTTCACACATTCTCTCTTCAGAGCTTCATTCAGCCACATCAAGACTAATCTCTTAATTTTGGATTTGTAAAGGCCTCAGTTTTTTCTCTCCAGAAGCAGAACTGAAGTTTCCAGAGAGGATCAGACAACAGATGCTTGGAGAAAGAATAGCTCAAAGACTATAAACAATGTTTTTATGAACAAATATAACAGATCTGTAATCATTTGAGAGACTTAAAACTACGTACAGACAAGTGAACCTCAATGAACGTATGCTTTCTTAATAAAAACAAAAACACTATTCAACCTCCTTAATTTTCAATAACAGTTACATACATTTGGATCTATAAGAAATCAATTATTACCAGAATGGAGACAACACACTGTATATGATGTATCCGGTATGGCTTATAGGCCTTTATGAGGCATTAGAGGCACTGCTCAAGACATAGTGCTGTGTATTGTGTAGCATGAGATGTCAAACAGCTCATGACTTGCACGTTTATCTCCAGATCAGCGTTGCTGCAGCCATGTGTGAGGGATTAGTCTCCTCTCAATCCCTCCTTATCCTGCAGCTCAACCAAACACCTGAGGAGAAGCAGGATCTCTGCTTTCACTATCTTCTCGTTACTACGTCATTCACAACATGTATCTTTGTGTTTGGGTTTTTTTTTTGATGGATAAAAGAGCAGCTTGAGGATGTCTTCCTGCTCGGCACGTACATCATGAAGCAGACGAGTGGGATCAGACTGCAACCTGGACAGGAAGGAGGCTTCAGCAGCAGCAGCGTTCCTAGAAAGAGTGAGTCACAACTTCCGTCAGTGCACATTTACTACAGCTGTCGTTTCTGTGGGTTAGAGAAATAAAAAGGACATCTTCTTCTGGTTAATTACAAATCCTGCAAATCTGAGTGTTTGTATATTTGCAGCATTGAAAATATGCCCCGAAAATGAGGCTGTGACCTTTTATTATCGCAATATTTTAATCATGCAATCTGGACTTCATGTTCTTCAGAGATGATTTGCTTCGGAAAACCAGGTGACAGTCTACTCAGAGTTTACTACAGTGACACCTAGATGGCCTTCTTCGCTGTCACTTTAAAGGTCACAGTGTCACACCGAGTCACTCTGACCTTTAACAAACACACTATATCCACATAAATGTATGCCAACATGCTGGGATTTCATTCTACTACAGCTACAGGGATTATCAGTGTGAGATCAACAGAGGGCCACTGAGATGATTAGCAGCCAATCTAAGAGACTGTACAGCAAAAAATCATCCAATAGAAATATGCATTTAGAAATGTTATGAGAATCAAGGTCAAAGCTAATTGTCATAATTTGTCAGTGTGTGTGATGCTGACTTCCACTTCTTCTACTTCCATCTGTCTTCAGATCTACATGAACACATGGTGAGAGTGAAGACATTAAGCTGACAGACGCAGAGCGAAAACTGGAGGAAACAGACATGGGGTGAGACACATCGTGTTTTACAGACTGCATTCATGTGATAAACTGCTTCCCTTTCCTGTTTGGACACAGCTTCTTACATATTGGATTACAGTACAATACATCTTCTTTTATATAGCTTGGTAATATTAAGTAGTGCAACTATTTCAACTGTTTCGATAATTGAATAATCGTTTCAGTCATTTTTCAAGCAAAAATGCCAAAATATTCTCTGGTTCCAGCTTGACAAAAGTGATAACTTGCTGCTGTTCTGTGCCGTATCTTTGGGTTTCGCATTGACGGAAGGGTAAAACAAAGAATTTGAAGACACATTTTTACTATTTTATGATGTTGTATACACAAAATGATTGATATTCAATCAGCAGATTAGGCGCTAATGACAATAATTGTTGGCTGCAGCCCTAATATTCAGATTTACAGTCAAACTATTGTTGATTGAGTGCGTACATTATTATTCCTGCGTGGAATGAAAAGTACCACTTACTGCATCACAAGTGGTTTCTGAAAGCACGTAGTATACGGTCTGAAGATTTGATGCTAAATTTACATGATTTATTTTATACTTGAATTTTTAAAAGCTTCTTAGACATGGCAATTATTCTTCAAAATTAAAAAGCTTCTTGTTAGCACATTCTCAGTCAAGGTCAAATTTTGTCCCATACAGTATATACTGTAGCACAATGTTTGTGACACACAAAAGGTCACCTCCTGTCTTTTTGTCTGCTATCTAGCAGTGGTGGAAGAAGTATTCAAATCCTTTACTTAAGTAAAAGTACCAAGAGGAGCAGAGGGAGAGGCAATGTACAGTCGCTTCATTTAGACAATACTGTACATTTATGAGCAGCCTCCCTACAGTAACTGTTTCCCTCTAGAAAAGCCCCCTAATTACCATTTGCACATCAAACTTTCATCACAATTTGGACCTCAACATATGTTCAATCAGAACAGCATGAATGAGACAAAAGAAGTTGGTCAATTATTCAGCAGCCATTCACAGGACTCTCTCTGTTAATCCCACCATGCTCCACCGGACTAATAACAGCAGCTGCAGCTGTGGCCAGAGCGGGAGGGAATTATGGTCTGGATATTCTGGTTTTGTAGTTAAACTGTGGAGTGGGATGTAGCCTGTAGGGTTTACAAGATCAACAGATATTTGTGATTGTGTTGCAGGTGATTTATTGATTTATTTACATGTTGCTTCTTGCTGTGATTTGATTCTCCATCTAAATCACTTGAGGCAAAAAAAAACCATCATTGATTTTCCCCCAGACATTCAAAAGTATGAGTGTTGTGTTTTCACAGCTTCATTTCTTGTGTTTTATTCTCAAAACTGGAGCAAACAGCTGGTGTGGATCTAAACTGTTTGAACGGACTTGAAGTTTGAGTTTTAAAGCCGGTACTGTACCTGTTTAGACGCTGAAACGAACAAAAAATCTTTGCAGCGAGCCTGCGATTGTGCACTGCATGCAAAGCAGGTGCCCTTTGACTGCACTCACACACACTCAGTGATTTAGTTTTCTAAATTAGTTGTGAGGCCTTCAGATGATCGCTCCCTCCCCCACACATCCAGACAATCAACCTCGTACCGCCTTTTCTTCTATCACACACAATCTGTAATGGAAAAGGAATGCAAATAACTTGTTTCTGTCTGTCTTTTCTTTCTTTTTTTTAATCTGAAAAGAGTCTTTCATGGACTGCTGCATAATGCAGGGTTGTCATGGCAACAGCCTCCTCATAAGAAGGGAGGGGCTTGACTGGAAACCACGGTTACTATACTGGTGCTGGGACGTCCCGTCAGGAGGAGAGACGGTGGTGCTTAAAATCTCCGTCATTTACAACAAGTGTTTTATTTTATTTGTTCTTGTTTATAGTAGATACTCAGACTGATGATAGTATTCTAGTTTTAACGCTACTTATCTAAACCATGCATCTGTTCTCAGAGGAGCAATGTAACTGATTTACTTAAAGCATACATTACACTTCCTGGATGAGAATTTGATGAGATTATATTTGTCTGTTAAATATTAGGCCACAGGCAGCAGTAATACTAAACAATAATAATAATAAACTTTATTTGTAGAGCTCGAGAAATGCAGCACAAAGTGCTTTACAATAAAGGAAAATAAACATAGAATGAATAAAAAACAGGGTAAATAAAACACTTGATACAACAGGATACAAATAAAAATAAAAAAATAAGATGAGATAGAATACATAGAATGCATAACATAAGATTAAAAATAAAACCCACTGAATAATAATAACAATATTAAAATCTGAACTCATATTGGCAGCATGTACATTAGTAAACACTGCAGCAGCATCAAACGGTCTCTTTTACTCTGTTCTTCTATTTTCTACGTCAGTGGTGGAGATCTAAATGAAGATTTTTTTCGAAACTCAGAAAGTATTTTGCCTCATGTACTCACTACCAATCACCAATAAGTTAGCCTAGCTTAGCTTAGCTTAGCATAAAGATTGGAAACAGGGGGAAACAGCTAGCCTGGCTAAAGAGGTAAAGATCTACAGACCAAAGTCAGAGGTCACAAAAGGCCAAACATCAGAGGTGATTTGAAATGGTTAAAACACCTTATGTGACTACGCTAACTGTCGTAACAGCACAATATAGACAAAACCTCAGAAAGATCCTAAATGCTCTCTAATTCACACAAAATCACATAAAAATCAACTTGATCATACCATTAATGAATATGATGATTATGATTACAATAAATGAATATGACATGATCACTGTATGGAAAAAACCCCAAAATGATTCACTAAATTTGATCTTGTAAAATAAAGAAAATCACCAAACTGAATGAAATAATGAAGTATAGTTGTATCTGACTGCAGTGAAGATCAGTGTAGCTATTTATGTGCTTAACACAGTGCAGGCAGGAGTTAACAGATAATAGAAATGGCTTTATATACAGTATGCCCTAACCAATTAACTACCACTCAGTTTGAGATCTCTAAACCATTTGTTTAGTCACTACTTGTAATTTATCTTATTACCTCCGCCAAAGCCGAAGGCCTAGGAAGGAGGTTATGTTTTCACCGGCGTTGGTTGGTTTGTTTGTTGGTTTGTTGGTTTGTCCGTTTGGAGGATAACTCCAAAAGTCTGCGATGGATTTGAATGAAATTTTTTGGAGAGGTGGGGTGTGGCACAATAAACAATCCATTAGATTTTGGTGGCGATCCGGATCATGATCCAGCTTCGGGATTTTTTTTTTAATAACTCCACTCAGCCTTGGCATTAACACCACAGGCTTTAAGACATGCGCAGCGTAACTGATGTCCGTTAATGACGTGTCACCCTGCCTCTTTCCTTCTGCCTACAGAGGGACAGAGAGAGAGCGGGGTGGAGGGAAGGAGGGTGGGAGGTGACACCTGTAGATTCGACGTTTTTTCACATTAAACTCTGTGAAATTACAGTTCGACCAAAACACACTTGGTGATTGTTGGAAAAAGTAACGATGGCGGTTTAGGTGAGTTTTACTTTGTTTCTGTGCAGTTTGAATGAAGTGTTTTACACTGCTCTGCTATACGTACAGCTGATCTCAACATAAACAGCTCTCCAAGTGCCATTCTAGTTTTTTCTGGTTTTAAGATTTTTTTCATACCAACCAATATACTTTTTTTTTTTTTTACTTAAAATGTAATTTAAATCAATTAAAATATTATACATTTTTAAATATCACTTTAAAGGCATTATATTAGTATACAGTAGGCTGTAGGATATCCCATAACAAGGAAACATAAACACATGACATAAGCCTGTATAACCAGTGAAGGGAAAAGCAGGAATAATGCATGGATAGAAGTCTATTTATACACGTGGATGTAATATTGATGAGGGCTTTTTCTCTCGGACTGGATTAACTGTGACTGCATCCGGCTGCCTTTCCCTTTTACTGTCGGCGGATCGGATCCCTTTAATAAATCAGGTGGAAGCGACTCAGTTCAGATTGAGTTAGTGTGCCGAGCAGCAGACACAGAGCGACAACAACAACCAGTAACAGCAGCTCAAACTGGGAAAACTACGGATCACCGCCTGATAACATCCTCATGACTCATTGTAGTTCCCACAGCTGCAGATCAGATCACATCTAGGTGAGTGAAACGTTTCCTTTCTTTAGAAAACACGAGCTGAGATTGAATGCATGTGAGACTTAATGTGCACAAGAAGAAGCTTTTAAAAGTGCAGAATTAAATGACTGGATTAGCTAACATTAAATATGCATCCAATCGTGTAAAGGCAACATATTCCCAGAACAAGTCTGCAGCATGATGATCAGCAGCAGCAGCCTCATGTGTGTGTGTCAGCATCTTATATCTGTAGAAACTTGAATGGACTTCTGTTCCTACATGAGGCACCAGCAGAGTTATTAGTCAAACAGGATTTGGTGTATCACATGGCTTGGTATCTTTATGTTTTATGTACATAGATTAATGTGCATAGATTCAGTTTTAATACATATTCAGTTGTACTGTCAGTATATTAGGAGGTTTCAGCTCTCAGGTTATTTGTGCAAATAAAGTGGAAGTATAGCTAACATTGTAGGATATGTTTTGTTGCACTTTAAGAAAAGATATTCAGTTCTTGGTGATTGTTTTATTATTTTTTCTTGAATTTATGATTACATGGAATTAGATTTGATACTAAAGTTGAATACAGCTTATTGCAGCAGAGGTTTTGACCGGTCAAACAGGTGAAATAATTTAAATAACTGGTGAATATAGAGCCATAATTAATATTGTTTGTTCCACATGTGCTCACAAAATATCTGCTATGTAAAAAATGTCTCTAAGAGTCTGATTTATTTTGGGAACAATAAAGAACAAGAGTGCTCTGATGTTAGCAAGATTTATTCAGATAGAAAAACAACATGTAAAACAGAAGATGGACAGACTTGACAGGGAAGAAAAGAAAAAACAAGCGACACTCCTCAACAAAACATGAAAAAGTCTGATTGCTTTTGACTTCACTGTCAATATGTAGCAGAAGAGCCTTATTGTGTCTTTGTGTGTAAAAACTCTGGCAGTTTAACTTTCATTTGCACACCAGAAATATTCCTCAAAAGAAGCACACAGGTCACGTTCTTGATCAAGTTCAATTCAATCAATTTCAGCTAGTTTTGTTACTAGTTTCTGCAGTATATTGTTAGTGGTCAGCCGGGCTTGAAATCTTTTCAGCTTTTAAAAGGGGAGCATTTGGGAACCATTGCGTTAAAAAGCTGTTTAAAGAATAATTAGAAATCTGCTTTCTTGTCGAGCATCAGATGAAAGATCAACATTTGATGTAACATTTTATTTAGTGAACTTTGGAGAGAACCAGCTTGCTGGCTAGTTCAGTTTAGCATAAAGACTGGAAGCAGGGGGAAACAGTTAACCTCTGTCTGACATTCAATAATCTTCCTACCAGCACCTCTAAAGATCATCAATCAACACTTTGTATCTTGTTTTTTTAAGTCATACACAAACAGTAATATAAAAATTACAAATGTGTGGGTTTAGTGCTGCTTCTTTTTCCGCTTTCAGTCTTTCTGATACAGTAGGCTAATCCAGTGGTTCCCAAACTTTTTCACATCAAGGACCCCTAAACTGACACAAATTAGCCCCACATTTGATACGATGTGTTGGCAGGGTCTCCCATCTGATAGGATTTGGGCTTTTCAGATGTTTTATTACAGAAAGTGTATGAAACTCATGACCAAAATAATCATACATTCTGTCATTGTGCTACTTATGGATCAAATTATAATAAAAAATAAATTATTTCCCTTTTGGCTTGGGACCCCCAGGAACTCCCTGAAGGACCCCACTGGATTAATCATCTCCAGGTTCTCGCTCCATAGTTAGATATGAGAGTCGTACCATCTCATCTAACTTTTGGCAAGAAAGTCAATAACTTTTTAACTTTCTGCTTGAACACATTTATCAAGTAAAAACAGCAAAGATTATTATGTTTAGACTGGATAATTATTCAGTTACAGTGCTTAATTGATATGAACAATTTCTTATACATTATTCAATAAAGATAATGTTTAGTTGCAGTACTGTTAACATCACTTTGTCTTTACATAACATAGTTTCAGCAGCACATCACTGAGCCATATTCATGTCATTAGACGGCTCCATTCGTCCTCATAGATAAACTAAAAGTGGATTAACGTCTCGTTACATTTGCTGCTCTCTCTCTCTCTGTCTGCCTCTCTCTCAGCGTGTGAGAGTGTTTGATGTCTGATCCATCGTTTTTCTACAGCAGCTGTTGTTTCAGTCATTGTGACATTAGAGGTGCTTGAATGCAGTAAGTGATTCTGGGAACAGGAAGTAGAGAGTGATGCAGTAAAGGCTGCATAACTCTCCCACCACTGCAGTCAACGCAGTACATGCTGCTGCTGCAGCGCTGCAACTGTGGGAGGAAAGATGACTCAGTGCACTGAAGTACATTTAACCTCACGGTTACAGACAATAGTTGGCTGATTTGCCACAATGTGATATGTTAATTCATCACATATGAAGTGAAGACTAACTGCTTTTACAGTAATTCCACACTAGTAGTTGATTGCATATATAAACACTGACGTATCAGTTTTTAAGTACACATGTACGGTATTATATAACACCTTTTAGTTAATATTCCAGTCCCTATAACGTCACCAGCAACTGTGGTCTCAACCTTAACCTTAGAGCTAAATCAAGATTTCTCTGACATATTGCCAACAAATGCTAAACGTTACCAGTTTAATGAAGGTTAGATTAATGCTGGCATTAAACCTCAGTACTTCTTTGGTACAGAGTAGGCAGAAATGTATTTGTATTTGAGTATCAACAACTGTTGAGTACTGACTCAGCAATCAGATTCATACTTTTCATACATCTATACTTCTTTGATCAGACAGTTTCTGATTTTTAATTATAAGTTTGCCAATTTTACACAGTTTTTTTTACTTTTATTTTTGTTTAGACAACATTTAACATTCGAGAACTTTGTTTTTTTTAGTGAATTTAAAAAAAAAAAGTTTTGTAGAAAATCAAGTTTATATTTCAAAAAGTAAGGTATCGAAAAGTATTGATTTGGTGTCAGTACCAAAACCAACCCAATCTCATGGGAAGGTGTATAAATAGCACGACATTACAAGGACATTACACGTGTTATGATGACGCATTTTAGGCTTTTCGCATATGTCATTTTTATGCCACACAACAAAACTACGGTAAGGGCCACAGTTAGGTTTAGGAAAAACATCATGGTTGGCCTTAAATTAAGTACTTAAACTACGTCACAGAGACCACGTCACAAACATAACTTACAAAATAACTCAACAACACCGGGACACAAACACCGATCTCCTGGTTGAAAGTCCTGTGATTGTTTAATTTCAAGCAGTACGATAGTCCCATGCAGGTCAGATTTATTCCAGGACTGTTGTATTAGATTGTACAGGTGTACCAAATAAACTGATAACTGTGTGCATGAAGTTACTAAAGATTTGGCGGCCACGAGCATTTGATTACCCAGATAAAGACAGACATCGGTTTCCATTGCAGATATCGACTGGTGGTGGCAATCATGGTTGTATTGATGTTTTCCTCAGTGACTGAAGTCCTGCAGGCTTACCGCTCTGTGACACTTTAACCTCCCAGGATCAATGGGCCCTATGCTGTGAGCTCCACAGCAACGCATGTCTGGTTAATTGATCAGCATCGGTCATCCGCCAGCTTAGTGACTCTTAGTCGAGTAGTAGCTCCGAGTGTCTGACTGAGAAGGATTTGGAGAGGTCACAGTGTGTTTGTGTGTTACGGGTCGTAACATTTACTGCAAAACACAATAGGCACTTCAGGGTCTGTCTCTCTGTCACTGAGACAGCTGTTTAGTCCGTGGATGCTGCACAAACTGCAGCAAAGCTCACAAGTCTGATTAAAAATGCCACAGTGCCACAATGCATGCGGTATTAAAAAGTCACTATGTCAAATTGTGGCCATAACAAGTTCCCAGAGCCCACTGTAACATCTTAACTATCAGAAAAAGTTAAATATTCAATGAGATAAAACAGAGAAAAGCAGCAAATCCTCACATTTAAGAAGCTAGATGCAGCAAATGTTTGGCATGTCTGCTTGATAACGATAAAGTCTCAAAAGTATTTTCAATCATTCTGACTGGTCAGATCTCTGTTTGGCACGATGTTGGGAACAGCTATGATGGGAATTACATGGCGCTATGTACAGAGAGACAGGAAGCTGTCAATCAAACACAAAGAATCCTTAGAGGAGCTCTGATCGGGTTGATTAAGCTTTAAACGATTTAGAGATTATCAAGATTGTTGTAAATTAATTTTCCGCTGATCAACAAATTGATTTTTTATTTCAACACAAGCGAACACACTTTACCACCCAGCTTTATAATGTCAGGAACCTTCAGACTTCCTTTTCCTGTAGCTACAAATACTTCCTGTGTGAAGTTGTAAGTGCATGTGAAGTGCATGTCATGCTCCGACCAGCAGGGGATATCAGCACTGCACAAAAGGAACATGACACACCCAGATAATTACCCATAAGCATAATAAATGGACTGATGATGCTTCTTAATCATAAACTTGTTTCAGCTAACTGGTCTTATTTGAAAGTGATGACGACGTAGAGTTTAAAAACAAGCAGTTCATAGCCACCAATATACAGTAGTTGTGTGCACAGTGTGTTTGTGTCCACACTGACCTCTGTTTGTCATTCACACTGTTTGCATTTCAGATTACTCTGTGATCTCTCTCCGACTGTTCTTTTGCATCGAGGTCGAACAATTTGTTTTCGTTTTCTTTGCTCTAGGGAACGAGAGGAGCAGTAGCCAAAATATTCTCAACAGTTTGGTATTCTTGTTTTTATCTTTCTTGGTCCAATGTGTCACTTATTACACACAGTTGATCACTGGACTCCCTTTAGTTATCCGTTGACATTCAAACTGGTACTGATACACAATGAGCAGCTGGTTTGTTGTGGTTTCAGCATAAAACGTCACGAGCCATGTCACATTTAGGCTCTGTAGAAACATTTCTGTTAACTTTTCTGTTATTTTTCACATGCTTTTTTCTTGTCTTCTGATCACCTGTTCATGCCAATTTACTCTCCGGGATGAAAGTGGTATCATTAGTGTGGTTGTTAGAGCTGGTTGTGGATTTGAATTCTGGACCTTTTTTAGGAGATATATTCAGCTTACACAAATGACCGTCACATCATATAAAGCTAAGTTGAAAAAGCATTGCATCATAGTATTCCTGTGTCCGTACAGAGCCATTTCCTCTGCTATAAGTAATCCAGTTAAGTGGGAGTGGATGTACAGAGGGAAAACAAATGCATTTGGATAATTACTACAAACATCGTTTGTGGCCAGCCAATAAGATTAAAGCTTTCAAGAAATGGTGAATCTCTCAAGGGGCTAATATGTCTGTGCTGTGTGTGTGTGCGTGTGCGTGTGTGCGTGTGTGCGTGTGTGCGCGTGTGCGCGTGTGTGCGTGTGTTTGGGTGTGTACAGCCTGAAAAGACAGAATGAGTGATTTTGTTATTGTGGAACCGCTGATGTTTCTCTGCCAAGATGGAAATATGAAAGATGTGGTAACAATGATGGGAGGGCTGCTCTCTTGGCAGCAGGTGTTAGAGCAGGATGCTCCTTTTGATATCATGTTCAGAAACAAGATACTAATCTAAACACTATTGTGCATATCGCAAGAAGGCCCAACTTCAATACTTTTTTGGTACTGACCAAAATATGTCCGTAGCACAGAGAAATATCAGGTCTGATTTGTTGTCCTGTTTACTTTTTCTTTGATTTGATGGTTCTTGGCTGTTTCCATAAGGTCAAGAACACACTTTGGCCGCGCATCATTTTGCCAGTTTTAGACGTTTTATGAAGGCAAAGTTCTTGCACGACTGCCATTCATGACTGGGGCGGCTGGGACTCAGGAGGTAGATCGGGTCGTCCTTTAATCACAAGGTATCTTACTTACTGGCACTAAACACAAAGTACAGCTGAGGTGGGAATATCAGTTTTACGAGTTTGGTATTTTGGCCGTCGTCATCCTGGTTTTTTGCAACCGGAAGTGACACGAGAGGGTGGAGTTAAGTACAACCGAATGCTGAATAAGATATTTTCAGGCAACCAAAATGTTACAATTTACTTTCATGAACTGAAAACACCCTGTGAAAGGGTTAAAGTTGTAAGACAAAGACACTGACAACTCCCAGACCAGACGACGCCGTGGTAGCGACCTGTCAATCACAAGGTAGCCACGCCCTAAAGCACACCCTGCTTTATTGTCTATTTGACTCTAAATGGGACCATCATTTACTAAATGAACATCATGCTGTATTGAAGAAGACTTGAAACCAGAGATTGAGACCATAAACTCATGTTTACAATGTTTACTGAGGTAATAAATCAAGAGAGAAGTAGGGTCATTTTCTCATAGGCTTCTATACAATCAGACTTCTTTTTGCAACCAGGTTAAAGGGATCACCAAAGTCATTAGGTTTCATCCTCTGGGGACACTCAACATCTATACAACATTTCATGGCAATCCGTGGTTATATTTGTCAGAATAAATGTAAAAAAAAAAGTATGGTTTTGGTTTATCCTAGTGATTTGTGGGTAAAGTAGTTCTCTTCTCTTGTCTCTCCTGAGTTGAAGTGTTTGGTTCTGTTGCATCACCTCCGCCTTGTTTACCAGCGTTGCTTTAGTGCACAGAGTCCCCCGGGCAAACAGGACAGATAGTAACATGGTTGTTTAGCTGGTGAATAACTGCAGTTTCACTCTTATGATCATGTTCTGTGTATGACTGCACTGCGGTCATTATTCAGAGGATTGTTATGGTTATTGTGGCTTTCATTTGTCGACCATCTTGTTTCAATTACTGTGACTTTGGCCTGCAGTTACTCATGAATTCTCACATCAACTTCAACTCTCAGGAATGGCCAAACTGTGTTTGTTTTACACTCTGCAGCAGATGAGGCAACTCTGTTCAACTCTTTAGGGTCGTGTGTTTTAGCTTTGACAATTATTATGCCCATTATGAGATGATGTCATTGCAGCTTGCTACAGAGAAAAGCTCAAATGTAATTGGGGCGATAAAATTGTGAACATGACATCAGAGTTCAAATTAATCCATCTTTATTTTATATAAAAAAAGACAAAACAGCATCAAGCATGGAAACAAAAACATAGATTATGCTATGTCTATTGTGCCAGGGTCAATTAAATATTGGCTTCTGTTGGAAAGTTTCTCCTCCGTCCTCCGTCACTCCTTATCTGTTTCTCCTCCATGCTCGTCATGCCTCTGGGACTCTGGCCCTCACTGGGGTTAAAGAGCAGCACAAGCTTTAAGCCCCGCCTCCTCCAGCCTCACTAAACCCTCTGATTGGTCCGTGCTTTCCCTCTACACCGCCGCCGGGTGCCCCCCCCCCCTCTGCTCCGCTCACCCAGTGGCTCCCTGTCAGTCTGTTTGGATTATTGTAACAGCTCAGGCCTCTCTGGCCACTGACTGCACTCACTACAGTATATGAGAGATGAGAAGGATTAGGTGACTGAGAGCAGCGTCTGTTTTCACCCCAGAGAAGAGAGGAGGAGAGGAGAGCAGCCATGGAGTTGAAGTAAGTGAGATGGAGAGAGTGAGTAATAGATGGAAAAATGGCATGAGGAAAGAGAAAATAAAAGATTTATTATTCAAAGGAGAAGGGGGAAACTGTACTGACGATGTTGTTTTTGGAAAGTCCTGATGCGGAGTACAGTGTTGATGAATGGTTTGTGTGTCAGTCTGTTTGGCTTCTGTAGCAGGAAAAGATCTGTAATTCCAGGTTATTTCCCTGCAAGTCTTGTGAGCACTAGAACACTAGAAATACAGGTTAGTTTGCATGACCTCAGGTGTTCACATGCTGTAGTAAAATACATGAAATTGTTGACTCAGCAGATGTGCTGTAAGTGGCTTTTCTGTGCAGGTGTCTCAGTCTGCACTGTTTTGCACAGAAAATATTTGCTCTTACTCTCATTTCCTTTCCTGTTTGTCATGCTCAGCGGCCTCGGCCGGTCTGGCTTGAAACCAGGAAGGTGCACTGTACGTCTAGAAAAAGTCGAGTCAAGCTTATTATATAAACTAAAGTTTGTTTGCACGTGCTGAGAGAGCCTCAGCCTTGATGTGGTTCAAAAGCACTTATTTGATCCATTATATATCATTCAAAGTGTTTGTTGTTCATCAGCGCGGGGAAGTTGCAGGATGATATCCAGAAAGAATAAACAACAATAAAAACAGACTGTGGATCAGCTGATGAAATATAATGTCTAGCTAACTTTTTTATTACGATTACTAGTTACATTACAGCTGTTTTCAGGACATGGGGATAAGTAAAAAGCACAGCAACAGCTTTTTCACTGAAACTTGGTCCACTTCAATGACTGCCACGAAAGTTGGAAAACTCTAACAAAAAACATGATGCATCATTTCTCTTCTCCTTTAAAGGGTGACTTTGGTATTTTTCAACCTGGACCCCATTTTACCATGTTTTTGTATCTAAGACACTAATGGGGACAACAATTTTTTAAACTGGTCCAGTATTTAGGGAGAACACTGTAGACGGCAGCCGTGAAACAAGCTCCGAGGGCAAGTGAGCAGCGTCAATGTAACGTTATGTTCACTAAAAGATGCTTGTTTTTGCCACTGACAGGCTCAGATTGTTCTTAGAAGTGTCTGACAACATTATGGAAAGGACCCAACAGAGAAATAAAACTTTTTTTTAACCTTTCTCTTGATCTGGTCTGTTTATTATTGTGTCAAAGTATTCGCTCATGGAGAAGTCTCGTTGTGAAATCTGAAGATCCGTATACTCTGGCTCAAATAAATACGGGCGGCAATCGAATTCAAAGACCTTGTCCACATTGTGGAAATCATCTAAATATTCAGCCATGACATTGAAAATCTTTTAGATAACACTAAGCTACACTTTCTGTACTCCAACACAACAAACTGTATTCCACTATTCCACGGTTGTCTTCCGGCAACACGTCACCTCGTCAGATTTCACAACGAGACTTCTCCTTGAACGAGACTCTTTCCATAATGTCAGACAATTATAATAACGTCAGACACTTATAATAACAATCAGAGCCTGTTACGGCAAAAACAAACACCTGTAGTGGAGGTAAATGACGGCGCCAGCTTGCCCCAATGGGATTACATTGCAGCCTGTGAGCGGCTGCCGTCAACAGTGCTCTCCCTCAATACCGGACCAATTTCAGAAATTGTTGTCACTACTAGTCAGTTACACACAAAAACATGGGGAAAATACCAAAGTTATGGATGGATAGATAAAGTTAGTGAATTTAAGAGGTGCTGGTGGGCAGATTATGTTATATACAACAATTTATCATTAAAATATAGTTTGTACGCACTCTGCTAGTATGGCTGCAAGTGCCATGCAGGAGGATTAAGGATCAACTAAATCATTCATGGTGTTTTTTGTCTGGACGCTGAGTCACAGTGTTTTACCTTCATTGAATTCTGGTTGACAGATGTGCAGCATGGACAGTTTCCAATGGCCCTACGCTAGCACATCTGTAGTCCTTAATTAGAGGCCAGTAGTAAACATACACGCACTAACACACCCAGACATCCAGACAAGGCTGGCTTATCTTGTGTCACCAGAATGCACGGTTGACAGATATACAGCCCAGTGATGCAGTGACAGTATTTCCTTATTCTCTCAGAGTACAGCCTTTTTCTACTGATACATGTTAATTTGACCCATTAAAGAATGTTAGAGAATTCAGTTTTTCAACAGGAATAGCACACAACTCTCAGATTATTATTTTTTATAGTTTATTAATCGCAAAAATGTTCTCAAGCTGCCCAACAAAACCCCTAAAACAGGGTTCATGAAATTGCTTTTGAGGTTTAAAACCCTATTGTACACTTTCAGCTGTGGTTTTCAATGATGCTGCGGCTGGAGGCGCGCTCTGTAATCTCTCATCATCGTGTCCCCAGTGGATGCTTTAGATTAGCACGAGAGTGTTCTTATAATTCAGGGGACAACATGTAGTGTTGGAAAAGCACTACATATACTGTACACTGCACTATAAAGCTGAAGCTGCTGCTAAATAATTACAGCATCTGGAGTAAGTATTTTGTTATGAAGCTGTCGCAGCGTTGATGAAATGGTGCGATTACCAGGGTCACCATGGACATAAGCCTTACAGACGGACCATCTGGCTTTAGGTGCTGAGAGGATTTAAAAACAATAAATGCTGAAAACAAACAAATGGTCAGCTCACACATAAACATCAGTTATGATGATGATATAGTGTTTTTTTTTTTATATTCTGTAGAGTCAATACAGTCAGTGTAGCAGTCAGTCCATGTTGTCCTCTCCTGATTATTTTAGGTGTAATGAAAACACATATGAGGGTTGTGGAAAGTCATTTTAGTCTTATCTTGTGTTCACAGAATGGACAGTTGGCAGATGTGCAGCCAAGTGACACATTCCTTAATTATTCAGAGTACCGCTTTTTTCTCTGAAGCATGTAAAATGTGATCAGACAGTTAGATGAGAAGATTGATAACACACTCGTGCTTGCATTAAGTGTGGAGGATGCAGTTAGCCTAGCTTAGCATAAAGACTGGATGCAAGAGGGAAACGGCACATAACTTCCCCACCGAAACCACAAACTAGTTTTTAGCCATAACGGCAGAATATTCCACCAGACTGAAATATGTCAACAACCACTGGATGGATTGAGATTACATTTTGTACATACATTCATGGTTCCCAGAGGATGAATCCTGATGACTTTGGTGATCCCCTGACTTTCCCTCCAGCACTATCCTGAGGTTCATATCTGTGGTTTTGAGTGAAATGTCTACACAAATATTGGATGCATTGCCATAACATCTGGTACACGCATTCAGGTTTT
This sequence comes from Sebastiscus albofasciatus, assembly GCA_916701655.1. Taxonomy (NCBI): domain Eukaryota; kingdom Metazoa; phylum Chordata; class Actinopteri; order Perciformes; family Sebastidae; genus Sebastiscus; species Sebastiscus albofasciatus. The sequence continues at coordinate 21,372 of CAKAOI010006234.1, read as the reverse complement.
CCCCAAGATGTTTTCTAATAATTTTGGTGCTCCCTTAGCTTTTCCACCAGCGCCACCATCAGGTCAAAATTAAAGATTGTCCAATACTTTGGTTTATGACCAAATACAATCAGCCTCAGCTGTAGTTCTCATTTTAGCATGCTAAAATGCTAAACTAGGTGTTTATCTATGTACAGCGGTGCTTTGAATAATGGTCTTGCATTATTGTTTGTCTACGGATTAAACAAATAAGATGTGTTAAATAGTGAGCTTTAAAGGTGATATAAGCAAACATTTAAAGTTCAGACAGAACCAGGCTAGCTGTCTCCCTTTGTTTCCAGTCTTTATGCTAAACTAGGCTAATCTCCCAGCTCTAGCTTTGTATTTAATGCACAGAAATGAGAGCAGTATGGATTTTCTTGATCAAACTTGAATAAGTATTTCCTAAAAAAATCACACTTCCTTTAAGCACATCAGTCTGTAACTCACATGTTGTGTTACTTACTTGCAGCTAACATGACAAACGTTGTAACCTAGGTTACTTTGAATTCACACATTCTCTTCAATCTGAAAATATTCCTCTCTAAGAGTTTAAAGATAGTCTACTTTTATTAATACACTTGTGCAAAGAAGCACAAGAACTGACTTACTCTGGTGAGGTCAGTGGTGGAAGAAGTATTCAGATCCTTTACTTATGTAAAAGCACTACCACACTGTGGAACTACTCCACTGAGTAAAAGTACTGCAGAGATGTAGTTGAAGTATAAAGTTGAATAAAATGTAAAGTACAAGTACCTCAAACTTGCACTTAAGTACAGTATTTGAGTAAATGTAGCCTAATTTGTTACATCACACCACTGTGTGAGGTGTTGGGAACATAACAATGTGTAAAAGTGCAATCAAAGTAATTAAAAGACACACACGATAATAAAATCTGACTTTAACCTGCTGATGTAAAACAAGCTGGCTGTGCAGCAAAGCAGTGAACCGACATGTGACTGGACTCTTGGACTTCTCACCTGACAAACTAATGAATCTTGCTTCGTCAAACATTATAAAACATTCAATAATGTGCAGGTGAAGTGAGACAAACAAGCTTATCTCCATCAGAAACACCTCGTTATCTGAGTGAACATGTGTAACAGCACCGGTGTTTGTCTTCACCCTGGTTGTTATTGTTATGAAAGCGGTCGTTCTGACTGGACAGTGTCATCATTGTGCAGGGTGACATTATGCATTATGTGTGTTTAGAAACAGAGAGATGGTGAAAACAGCTGAGGTCAGAGCTCTGGAAAGAGCTGTGGGATGGACACCAGAGGGAGACCCAGAGTAACACACAAGCCACTATGTAAACTAAAACCTAAAATATACCCAAAAGAACGGTTTGAAAACGGTTTCCTCTTCATACTGGTGAGTGGAAATGTGCTGGTTTTAAAATTACAGCTCACCCTAGATTCTCTACATACTACAGTTAAAGTTTAACATTGATAAACTTGTGTTTTCTTTGTTGTTGGAAGATGAGTATAGAGAGCTGTTGTTGTTTTACAGCGACTAAGTCAGTTGGAAATGCTGTTTTTGCTCAACTGCAGTCTTTGAAGTCAGGGGTGATGATGTGGGAGTGAACCATAGTGAACAGTGAAGCAAAAAACTGGTTAAGTGACATGTTCAGTGTGTGTGTGTGCGTGCCCCTGAGCTGTTAGTGTCTCCACTTTATGTTGCTTCTATACAGGCCATCGCCACCAGGAGGTTGACATTTGTGGTTTTGAGTGAAATATCACCACGATTATTGGATGGATCGCCATGAAATGTGGTACAGATGTTCTCTTGATCCCCTCAGGATGAATTGTTAAGACTTTGATGATCTGCTGAAACTTCATGCAGCGCCATCATCAGGTCAAAGTTTAGTTTATGACCAAATAGGCTACCTACAACACTGACATTCCCATAAGCTAATTAGCAAACGTAAACATGCTCACATGCTGAATTAAGATGGTGAACATGGTTGACATCTAGTGGTTTGGTTGCAGATTGCAGCCAACTGAGTGCCCCTCCGCTCACTCCTCCCTTTCCAAGACTGCGGCAACGTGAGTCGCCGAGTGCAAAACCGTAGTAATGCCGTTCGCCTCACTCAGAGGACATCCTCACCATAATAACACTACTTTATAAGCAACGGAAGTCTGACGGTGGCTGTCGGTCCCACGGTTTATCACTCTGCAGCTCACGTTACCGCAGTTTCACAAGCGTGTCGGAGAACTACGGTGGCCTTCAAGTAAAGTAAAAATGCTAAAGGTTCTCTCTAGAGCCAGTGATTGGCTTGTAAATTTCTATTGGTTCACTCTTTAGTTTACATTCAGATTGCAGACTGTGCTTTTAACAAATCAGAACCAAAGTGATGAAGTGTTGTTTGTCATAGAAGCTGGTGGCTTTGAGGATGTGAGTGTAGAACAAAGTTTGCATCATTCAAATTGAAGGCAGCCGCTGTAATCGCTCATTTAAGGTGGAGATGTGGAGCACCCTGTCAGCTTTGTATTTAAAGCTAATAAGGGCACCTTCAGAGTATTTATTCCTATATTTTTGTGATTAATGGCAAATCTCATGAAAAGACCAAAACCAACGATGTGATAATCTCTCTCTATGCTTTCAGCCTGATCCTTTTAGAGTAATGATGCATCTGCATGTTTAATGAAACACACAAATGACTATTGTGTTTTCAACTTTCCTCCAGAGTTTCATTAGTTTCTCTCTGTTCTGTGTCCCATTCCTCTGACTGACTCACTGAGTTGGCAGAGGCTGAGATGAGATCACTGGAACGGCCTCGGAGCTGCCCGGCATAATGAAATATGTCAAACGGCTCTGTCAAGATCGACTGAGGGCTGAGGTTACTTTTTTAAATGGGAGGGTAGAAAGAGAACTCCCCCTTTGTTATTTTATTCACTGGTAGATGGAGAACAGCATTTTGTCAGAAAAGATTATAAGTTAAATTTAATGCCATTATTTTAAAATGTCAGGATTAAGATAGTGAAGGAAATACTGAAGAACAGCAGAAATCCCCCTCACAATGTTTTAATTGTCTTTCCTCAAGTAGGCCAGTTTAGCAAACTGATCTTGAACTGACTTATTTTTGTTTTGTTTTTATCATTTGAAGACATTTCCAAGAAAAAAAAAGACATTTTACTTATATTTTTGTGTGCATACAGTACAAAGTGCATGCATGATGCAAAAATATACAGTAGTGGCTTCATTCAGAAGGTCAGTGTCTTACTGCTGTCTGAAGGTTAAAGCTTTTGTTTCATGGTTTAGGTGATCTGTTCTTGTAAATGTAGAAAGCTTTATAGAGTTCAGCTCATCACACAGACAACAGTGATTGAGATCCATGACTCTGAAATCACATGTGCCCTCTGAGACCTTCATCTTTATCTTTTCATCCAGCAGGAAATGAGTTCCACCTTTAGTGTTATGTCAAGAGAATATGAAAGCATGACAACATGCTGTATCGTGAAGACTTGGCCTCTGGTTTTTGGCAGATCTGAAGCACTTGGCTCACATCTTCCCTTTTCTTTCATACTCACATTCCCTTCATGATTCTCTTTCATCTTTAATATTTTGCCTCTGACTTTCCCTCTCCTGGCCTACATTTTTTTTCTGCATGTACAGTGAGTCAGCAGCATGCACACACCCCTCCACACACACACACTCACACACACACACTCACAGATGCACTGAGAAAGATCCCTCTGCTCTAACTCTATTGGTTGGAGGGGACCCATAACTTCCGTTCCCCTTTTCTTCAATTTGTTAGATCACCATCCGTCAGCCAGTACTCACTCACATACTCCTGATGCTGCACACGCTCGCTGCACTGCAGTGAGCCAGCATTTACTTCAGACAGAGAGAGAGAGAGTATAGAGAGCTATAGAGAGAGAGAGGAAGGAGGGAGATGAATGGATGAGAGCGACTGAGCCAAGAACGCAAGTGATGGGAGGAGAGGAAGTGGCGAGGGGAGGGGGAGGAGATGATGTAAAAACTGAAATACAATCTGACTAAATCGCCTCCTCCTCCTCAACTTGGCTCACGTGTGTGAGCACACACCCATAAACACACGAAGGAGCTGTGATGCTCACACGCATCCCTTCGTCTCCTGTTTGGCTCGGTGCTGCTACCTGGAGGGGAGCATCGTCTCATGTCAGAGCTGACATGACGGCAGGTTCAGAGGGATTTTAGTGGCTGTTTCAGTCACATGGAGCCAGTGTTTCGGTCTGTGTGCTGGAGTGGATGACGCCTGTTGATCGGCCTATAGATGCAGCACTGTAAGTCTTCCTATCAATAATGTGATGAGACAAATATTTGGAATAATTGGTGTTGTTTCAAGTAACTATTTTCTCTTGGGGTCACTACATGGGGGAGAAGGTGAATTTCCAATCATGAAGTATGAATTCCTTCAGTAATATTTGCCTTTTTCATGCGTACCATCCGCTGCGTAGTAGATGACAGCTCAATCCAGCAGGAATTATTCCGTTTCGCTGGTGCAGATCTGATTATGTAAGAGCGGAGGAGCGCTGTGAGGCTGCTGCGACCTTGTGCACCGTCAGCACAGCGCTGCTTCTGTTGTGGCTGTCTGCAGGATTTAGGAATTTGACTTTTATAATCAGTGCCATATTTGATGCTCTGTTAATCTGCTTAATCTGGCCCATGGAGTTTGTAAATTATTAACACGCAGTCTGAGCTTTTGTTTGTGTCTGAGCTGGCATGCGGCTTATATATTGTCATTCAAATCTTTCTTTTCCATGTGGTTGTAGCTTCTGTGCTGGTCAAATGTGTATGAGAGGTTTTGTTTCAATGAAAAACTCACTTTTTCAGTTCTTGTGCACATACATTTGGGTATCTGGAGTGCCTGCCAACCCACACACTGTGAAATAAGACAACCCAGTCAGTTGTTTGTGGGCTGCATAGATAAGAAAACATGTGATTCAACAAGCCAGCCAGGCTCATTAGAATATACCGCCCACAGCTTGAGAACTACTGTATATCCAGTGGGCTATACTCTGGGTCTGTAAAGTGAAGCCAATGCGGAAGTGACTTAAACTTGCATTCTTTCTAATAGCCAGCAGGGGGCGACTCCTCTGGTTGCTAAAAGAAGTCTGATTGTATAGAAGTCTATGAGAAAATGAGCCTACTTCTCACTTGATTTATTACCTCAGTAAACATTGTAAAGATGAGTTTATGGTCTCAATCTCTAGTTTCAAGTCTTCTTCAATACAACATGATGTTTATTTAGTAAATTATGGTCCCATTTAGAGTCAAATAGACCATGAAGCAGGGTATGCTTTAGGACATGACTACCTTGTGATTGACAGGTCGCTACCACAGTGTTGTCCGGTCTGGGAGTTGTCCATGTTTTCGTCTTTGAACTTTAAGTTTTTCAGTTCATGAAAGTTAATTGTAACCTTTTTGTTCGCCTAAAAATGTCTTTCTGCGTTCGGTTGCACCCTCTCGTGTCACTTCTGGCTACAAAAAACCAGCATGGTGATGGCCAAAAACCAAGATGGCAACGGTCAAAATGCAGAACTCAAGGCTTCCAAAATGGCAGTCCACAAACCAATGGGTGACGTCACGGTGACTACGTCCACTTCTTATATACAGTCTATGGAACTACCTTTGCAAAGGTGCACCATATTATTCTCTCAAGCCAATCAGAGCAGACTGGGCTTTTTAAAGAAACAGGTTCTAAAACGGAGCGTTTCAGACAGAGGGTGAATACAGGTATATTCAGACAGACCGTATATGAGAAAAATAAAGTGTTTTTTGAACATTGAAGCATGTATACATGTTCTAGTAGAAACCCAAAATACAAGAACGAACCTGGAAATGAGCACGATATGTCCCCTTTAAATTGTTATTCTGCTCCTACAGTAACTTACTGTTTCTGTTCCAATTGCAAGACGCTGAGCTGCTCAACACATTATCTGGCAGCTGACAGCTAACACATTACACAGCAGCCATGTAACATATTGGAGATGTTGGTAATAACCCACTGACAGCATGACGGCTTCATTATGATAGTAATTTCATCTGCTGCTCCATTTTCAGGCTCACCACATTGTAGTTACAGGCTCTCATATGTGCTTTCAGGGAGGGGAAAGAGAGGAGGCGGCTTGTACAGGAGAGACAGAGATGAAGAGAAAATAGAAGAGGAGAAGGAGATCATGCACCATAGAAAGAATCACTGTCCCCGAGGGTTTCCTCTCAGCAGCGGAGGTGGCCTGTTTCTGTGCCTGTCTTGAATGTGAAGAGACAATAAAAGCACTGACACACTTTCCGTGTCCGCAAGTTAGCTGCCAGATAACGTTACAGAAAAGCCAGGCATTAAAAATACAGAAAGCAGTAAACGGATGTTTCAGATAAGAGCAAGTTCTCCACAATTAAGAAGGATCAGTGTAAATATGCTGTATAGCGGTATTTATTTTTGTAGGTTCGGTGTTCTCTCTCTCTGATGAGTGCTGAACACAGAGTGCCTTGCTTTCGCTTTATAATCAAATATTTATCACTCGAAGTGCCTTTTTATGACGAACATCCAGCCACAGCTGCAGCTCTTACTGTCTGCTACTGCTATGCTATGTTTATTTCCTCAGATTTCCTCTAATCATGTTGGATAGTTTTACCTCTTTAGGCCTCTAACGTCTAAGAATACAATGATACATGACTTTACAAGATTTTTTATCACCCAATACCAATTCTAGTATCTCGAGTCTGCTGATATCGAGTACTGAACCAATACCAGTGCTCTTGTTTCTCCTGAATCTAAAATCTGTACCCCATGAGCCCAGCAGCCAGTTATGACTGAATGAATGTGTGTGACAGCTGAAACTCTGAAGGACATTTTGGGGCGGCTAGTTTAGATCCTGATGGGCAGGTTGGCACCTTGCATGAATGTGTGTGGGAATGGGTGAATGCTGACATTCAGTGTAAAGCGCTTTGAGTAGTCGTAGTAGAAAGGCGCTATATAAATGCAAGTCCATTTACCATTTACAAAGAAACTGTGTTTAATGTGAATCATTCATCAGGCAGATACCTGATCCTCTTAATAATGTCAGTGCAGGTGCCGATACCGATCTGGTGGATCATATCAGTGAATCCCTACTAAAAACTATTCAAATGAAATAATCTGCATTGTTGGACAAACCTGGATTAACCTGTTAGGGGTCCCTGTGGTACAAATATGCAACTTTGCAACAAATGTGCAATTAAATGAGTTTCCATACACAAACTGACATGTCCTCCTGGGAACCGAGGGAAAAAAAATGTCTTCCAATTTCTTTTTTGTGTGATTTCCTTCCTATTTAGGGTTAAAAGACAATCTTACAATTTAGACTTTTTACATTTTATTTTAAATTTTACAGCATGTCCACTGTAGTGGACCTGGGGACCATTTCAGTGTGAAAAGACAGCCGAATTTAGAAGATACAAAAAAATAACAGATTATGGTTATAGAGTGATATTAAACCAAGAATACAACTTCATTAAAAAAAAAGACATATCACTGGAAAGCCCAGGATGTCCTCTTTACAATACACCAGGGGTTGATAGAGGTAATTGCAGGTAATTTTTTTGTTGGCAGTGAGTGGTGGCACAGTATTCAACTCTTTGTGGATGTAGAAATCACAAGTCATGAGCCATAAAGGTTGGGAACAACTGTTCTTTTGCATTCGCCATCAAAAGAGCTCCATCTCTGGACACACTGGACACATAGCCATAGTTTCAGTCTGAATGTTCAAGCGATGATGGACTAGAAGTCCTTAAAGTTCTCAGAGGAATGAAAATTTTAACATTTACATTTCAATAACAATTAGGTTTAAACTTCATTTTCTGAGGAAGATTATGTGACAGCCAGTAAAAAGTCAAAACCATGTGGTGAGATTATTTTGTCAACTGCTTGTTTCTAAAGATCAAGAATGATCTTTCAATCTCAACACACTTGTACTGTCCTCGACCAATACATTTAGTTTAATTTAGACTAAAAACACTTGTGATTTTTTTGACTAATCGATTAGTTGATTAAATCCAGTTTCTCCACAAAGAATCACACAAAAGCATCACTTTAAATCTTGTGTTTACCAGAGATATGCTGATAGTTTTTTTTTGGAAATAAGTCATTCAGTGTGAAAAAAAGCATAAAAAATGACTAATCAACTAAGATACACTTTTGCAAACATTTGATGTCGAATCCATGACTTCAGTTTGACTCATCTAGCAGTTGGTTTTGAATTGGTGACCTTCTGGTTGAACGGTCACTGGCTCTAATTTTAGTATTTCTGTGTTTATGAGTTTTGTAGCCACAGGCGCTGATTGATCGGTGTTTCTGTTTATGCATTTGTTATTTCCTCTCTTAAGTGAGCGGACAGCAGGAAAAAGGCATTTTGCTTTAAACTTTGATCTTTACAATCCACAGGTTTCCACTCACCTCCTTCGTGGGTCGTCATCGCTGTGTGTTTGATCATACGTGGTGTCTTTATGCTCTGTCTCATCCTCCCTCTGTTTCTCTCAGCAGGGTGCTGGGTAAGAGGAAGAGGGACTCCCATGTCAGAGCTTTAGGATGGCCAGTGAAGGCTCCACTATTCCCAGCCCCGTGGTCCGCCAGATTGACAAGCAGTTCCTGATCTGCAGCATATGTCTTGACCGCTACGAAAACCCCAAAGTACTGCCCTGCCTGCACACCTTCTGTGAGAGGTGAGTGGAGTTACCATGATGTTTTGAAGTAGAGATTTCATGTTTTAAACCTGTGAATTATCAATGTGTATGTGTGACGTTAAAAGAGTGGGAAAAAATGGGCAAACGCAACTTGATCAGGTCTCAAATTCAATTGTATGACTTGCATGTTTTCTGCTAGAAATGGATGCTGCATGACAGTAAGTAGTAGAGATACATCTCTGCTGTTAACTTGGGTGTGTTGGTGCCATCCTCTCTGACAACCAGCCTTTGTTTCTGACACAAAAGAGAAACTGGTGACTGTGCCTGTCTGTCTCTTTTTACTCTGGCTGCTTCTGGAGAGTCATTAAGCTGTCAGATTGAACAATATAGCCGTTTCTCTTCTCATATATCTAGTACACACATACATGTCTGTGGTGAAAGTGAACTTTTCTGAAGTGTTAGGAGGAAAATGGTTGAATACCTAACATTTACCTTCTTTGGATTTCACATTTCATTGTGAAGGGAGACACTACAGGCAAAAAAAAAATGTTTCATGCGCTGGTCATTTTAGAGATTTTAGGCTTTTCTGCTTCTATAACATGTCTTCTTTCAGACAGGTGGAAAAAAACATCCAAAATACACATTTAGGTGTTTATTTTACTACTTTGTCTATTTGCATCTGTAGATGTCTCCTAAATGCATCAAAAGTTAGCATTAGATAATGCCTCATTTGCATATTTAAACATACATTTTCAGAAAACTTACAAAAAATAATTGTCATAATTTAAATAATTAACTGGGGAAGTTTAATGGTGATATATACTGTATTAGTTAAATGTTTACCCTATTCAACTCTAGTGTTTTCAAAATGTATGGAATTTTACAAAACGTATATTTAAAGGTCGTTTTCTCAAAATGAGTTTTTTCTCAGACTCTGAGCGAGAAATCTTCACTTCAGCAGCACTTACATACACCAAACTTTTCAGTTTCATTCCTATCTATATTCTGAAGGTTTTTACAAAGGGGTTTGTTCATACATCATTCATAGCCTGATTTACACAACATTTTATTCCTGAAAACATGGCAATTTTTTTTCCCCCATGTCTGTTGATAGTATTTTCTGATTTTATGTAGTGATAAAAAGAGAGATCCAAATTCCCCTCTGTAAAAACCTTTGACTCTAATATGTCAACAAAATTATACAATAATTTTGAACCTAGCTTTATCCAATCCAAAAGTATGCAAATCAACACATATTTGATAATATCATGCATTATTTGTATATTTAAATATACATTTTCAGAAAACTTGTAATACAAAAAATAATTGTTTTAATGTAAGTAATCAACTGGGGAAGTTTCATGGTGATATCTATTAATTATTTTTTTTATTTTCTGTCCTGGGCTTGGATTTCTCTTATCTGCCAGATAGCAGCTACCTAAAACTATATTTAAACATAATTTATAATTATTATAAAAGAGATCCCAAAGCACCTAAATGAATGTATAAAGTGTAATATAATGTTATGTCCTTAATGGCAGGAAGGCATTATTGCGCTGACCTGAAGCTTCCTCTACTGTAATGTATTTCTGACCACATCCAACATGATGCTAGGCATGGTCTGTGCATTTGTGACCACACTGGTCACTAATGTAATGTTGCCTTACATTGAGTTTGAGTACACGTGTATAATCTAATGCAGTCCAATACAACAGCACTGCAATAGATCTGTGAAGCTTATAGTGGTGGTGGAGTTGCATTATATTCAGAGGCGGTCCTAATGTTTTTCCACCCCCATAAATGAAGAATATAGGAAGCATCTCAATATAATCCTATAATCCTAAAACATCTTCTCTGACAATATGTGTCAACATGTCACACACTGAACATTATAAGCTGGGTTTATGGCAGGGGTAATGTATTTGATTGTACCAGACTGTACGGGTGTAGATGATAAACTGCTAAGTAGTTTGAAGAGTTTGTAGTCCTCTACTGTAAATCACTTTGGTTATGTAATTACTTTAACTGCTAGATGGTATCAAACAAAACATTTTCACCTGTTGTCATCCACTTTACAGATCAAATAAGTGTTAATAAACTGGTAGATTAGTGTTAAATGTTTCGTCTAGGGCCGTCAATCGATTAAAATATTTAATCACGATTAATCGCAAATTAATCACAGATTTTTTACGTGTTCAAAATGTACCTTAAAGGGAGATTTGTTAAGTATTTAATGCTCTTATCAACATAGGAGTGGGCAAATATGCCAAATGTATGTATATATTTATTATTGTAAATCAATTAACAACACAAAACAATGACAAACATTGTCCAGAAACCCTCACAGGTACTGCATTTAGCATAAAAAATATGCTCAAATCATAACATGGCAAACTGCAGCCCAACAGGCAACAACAGCTGTCAGTGTGTTAGTGTGCTGACTTGACTATGACTAGCCCCAAACTGCATGTGATTATCATAAAGTGGGCATGCCTGTAAAGGGGAGACTCATGGGTACCCATAGAACCCATTTACATTCACATATCATGAGGTCAGAGGTCAAGGAACCTTTCTTCATTTAAGGGTAGTCGTGTAAACGGATGACTTAGAAAATTAGCAGAGCTGCAATTCTGACAGGTCTCTCTTTTCTCATTTCCACATTCAAATAATAACTTGAATGAGGAACAAAAGCTGCTGTAGTGAGTAATAACTTTTATTGTGAATCACCACCTTCTATATGTCTTCTCAATGCAACACACACACACACTACCGTACACCACCCACACCTTTCTCCAGACTGTCTCTATTACATAACTGTCTCCAGGATGCTCCCACTCTTTAACATCCCTCCCCCGGTCTCGTCCTCCAGGTGCCTGCAGAATTACATCCCAGCCCACAGCCTCACACTGTCGTGCCCCGTGTGCCGCCAAACCTCGATCCTGCCGGAGAAGGGTGTGGCGGCATTGCAGAATAACTTCTTCATCACCAACCTGATGGACGTGCTGCAGCGGGCGCCGGACAGCTGCAGCCAGGAGGCCGCCACGCTCAACAACATCACCACTGTGGCAACGGGCCAACTGCTCTCTTGCCCCAACCATGGAGGCAACGTACGAGTCTTTTCATTTGACCTCCTTTCTCTCTCACTCACACAAGTTAGTTAGTTTGACCTTAACATGAATTAGTTTCAAGTCTTCTTCAATACCGCATGATGTTCAATTAGTAAATTATGGTACCATTTAGACCCAAATAGACTATAAAGTAGGGTATGCTTTAGGGCATTTGAAGATGGCCCTACAAGAAAGGGTTAGGGGATCACCAAAGTTATTAGAATTCATCTTCAGGGAACATAAATGTGTGCACCAAATTGTATGGCAAATCCATCCTGTTGGTGCTGAGACACTTCACTCGCTGAAACAAAAATGTCCACCTGCTGGTGGCGCCAGAGAAAAAAGTCAGGGAATCATCACAGTCAGTGAGCTTCATCCTTTGGGGAATATGAATGTCTGTACAAAATATCATGGTAATCCATCCAATAGTTGCTAAAATATTTCAGTCTGGACCAAAGTGGTGGCCCGACCAACGTTGCCATCAGTCGTGCTGCAAATGTGGCTCAAAATGTACTCAGCCTCAACCCCATGTTTAAGTCTAATCTCTACTTTCTCCTGTTGCTTAGGTCATGGAGTTTTACTGTCCACCTTGTGAGACAGCCATGTGTCATGAGTGTACGAGTGGCGAACATGGAGAACACCCAACTGTGCCTCTTAAAGACGTAGTGGAGCAACACAAGGCCTCGCTACAGGACCAGCTAGATGCTGTCAAGAAGAGGTACAGCAGCAGCTTTATGTAGACTTCCTACTGCACTACAGACTTTATGCATATATCACTCCCACGTAACAGCCGTGATGGCACAAATGAAACAAACACTGTCCACTTTTATGTGCACGCTCTTTTCATGTGACTTTTGACTCATTATATTGGTATGTTAGGTTGCCAGAGATCGACTCAGCTCTGCTGATGCTGTCAGAGATCCTTCAGCAGCTGACCAATCAGAAGAGCTCCATTGAGGACGGCATCCATACCACCTTTGACGAGTTGCAGAAGACTCTGAATGTCCGCAAGAGCGTTTTACTGATGGAGCTGGAGGTCAACTACGGCCTCAAGCAGAAGGTGAAGTAACAAAAGTAATTCAGCTGACACATGCAGAGTGGATGTTTGATTTAGATTCTGGTCACAATGATAAGTGCTGTTTGAGTTTTTTAATCAGCATAAAGCACTTTGTGTTCATTATCTACCTCTTAAAGGTACAGTGTGTAGGATTTAGTGGCATCTAGTGGTGTGGTTGCAGATTTCAACCAACTGAGTACCCCCCCGCTCACTCCTCCCTTTCAAGACCGCGGTAATGTGAGGAGCTGCCAAGTGCAAAACCATGGTAACGCTGTTTGCCTTGTTCAGAAGCCATCCTTACCATAATAACACTACTTTCGGAGCAACGGAAGTCAGACGGCGGCTGGCGGTACCACGGTTTTGCACTCTGCAGCTCACGTTACCACAGTTTCACAAGCATGTCGGAGAAGTACGGTGGCCTTCAATGATAATGTGAAAATGTGAAAGGCTCTCTCTAGAGCCAGTGTTTGGTTTGTCCGTTCTGGGCTACTGTAGAAACATGGTGGAGCTCCCTACGTAGATATGAAGGGCTCATTCTAAGATAACGAAAACACGATTCTTAATTTTAGGTGATTATACGCTAATGAAAACATAGTTGTGAATATTATATTCCATTTCTTCTCATAGATCTTACAAAATGCTACACACTGTTCCTTTTAAAGGTGCTGTTTTAACCGGAAGCTCAAATTTGTTCTTATGAATAGTTTTTGGATTATATGACAAAAGGAATTAATATAGAAAGAAACAATTAAAATGAATATTGACTTAATTATAATCTATTTTTGGAAAGTATTTAGTTTATCACAGACTACTGTTTTTGCTGATCTGTGTCAGGGGCTCAGCCAGTCTGATAGGTGATTAATAGGCAGAAAGAGGGGGGGCTGGGGGAGCTGGTGCATGCACCACCCCGATCCAGACAACCAATCAACCGGTCTGGTTAGGAGCCTGCTTCCGACCCCTCAGGGACCTCCATCACATGGGTTGCCTGGTGGTGTGCAGTCAAAACACTGGAGCCCAGGGGAAAGTCAGATTATGTGACTTTCAGCTGTGTTGTAGCTAGATGGAGCAAGTGTACCGTATGCACACAGCCCATGGGTGTGTCATCATGTGCAGCGAGGGAACACCGCACAGCTCTGTAAACACTTTATCCTCAGCCTCTGAGGCTTGTCCTCTATTCTTACAGTATGTACAGACAGTACGTTAGTTTTCAGAGCTGCAGAGCGTGACTTAGTGTAAAGAAAAGGAAGAGACAGTAGAGTGAAGCATTTGACTCCAGGGATAAATGGCCTCTCTTGTTGAAGAAGAAGAGGAGTGGTATGCTCAGATGCGGGTGAGTCTTGTTTTGGTGCTTTGATAATGAAGGCGTGGTGAACGCCCCAGTAAGAAGGAGGAACAGTGAACATCTGCTTAAAGTGCATTAACAACAAAAAACTTCTTTTTATAACACTCAAAGTATAGCAGAGGGAGATTTCATGACCTAAACATGACTTGTTAGCTTTTTATTAGCTGAAATGGTAACACTTTCAAGTAATGCATGACTCTTGACGATTTAATGCATGAATTACTGCAGTATGTATCATGAATTCCTGAACCTAACACTTAATGGATCATGAATGAATACGTTACATTGATTTAAATGCAAACTGTTACCTACTATTACTTACTACCAGTCAGTAACTGTAACAGTGATGTCACTGCCAAATCTCTGCAAGTCAACACAGGATGACGTAACCATATCAGACAGATAGTCATTTGTTTTCATGGTTAGTCATCGTGTACTGCGGTAACAGTTGTTAGTTTCGATATGCAGAATGACAAGAAGGTATGTTTACGTCAACATGTACCAAATGCAGTTGTGGAATGTAACTAAGTACATTTTCTCCAGTACTGTACGTAGGTACAATTTTGAGGTCCTTTACTTGACTAAATCCATTTTCTGCTACTTAATATTTCTACTCCACTACATCTAAGAGGGAAATATTGTCCTTTTTACTGCACTACATTTATTTGATAACTTTAGCTACTAGTACTTTTTATGTAAAAAAAAAAATATATATATATATATGCTTTTATGATGTGATGCAGTACTGCACTATTTATCTACCCAGTAGTATATAAAGTATCTAAATTGACAAAGAACTGCAACATTAAAATGTTTTTGTTAGTGATAAAAACAGAATAATATAATATTCTATAATAGCTAGGGCTATCAAAATATTTAATCACAATTAATGGCATGTTTGTCCATAGTTAATCATGATAAAAAGCAAATTAATCACACACTTTTTATCTGTTCAAAATGTACCTTAAAGGGAGATTTCAAGTGTTTAATACTCAAATATGCTGCTTTATGCAAATGTATGTATATATTTATTGCTGGAAATCAATTAACAACACAAAACAATGACAAATATTGTCCAGAAACCCTCACAGGTACTGCATCTAATGTAAATAATATGCTCAAATCATAACATGGAAAATCAAACCCAACAGGCAACAACAGCTGTCAGTGTGTCAGTGTGCTGACTTGACTATGACTTGCCCCAAACTGCATGTGATTATCATAAAGTGTGCATGTCTGTAAAGGGGAGACTTGTGGGCACCAATAGAACCCATTTTCATTCACATATCTTGAGGTCAGAAGTCAAAGGGATCCCTTTGAAAATGGCCATGCCAGTTTTTCCTCACCAAAATTTTGTGTAACTTTGGAGTGTTATTTATCCTCCAGTATGACATGGTTGATACCAATGGATGGATTCCTTAGGTTTTCTAGTTTCACATGATACCAGTATCTTCACTCTACCTTTTAAAACTGAGCCTGCTGAGAAAAAAGAAATTTGTGACGTTAAAACTAATTTGCATTAACACGTTATTATCTTGTTAACTTTGACAAGATAATAATATAACACTTTAAAAGGAGCCGTTCTGCATAATCAGTTCTTTTACTTTTGATACTTTCAGTACATTTTGCTGATAATACTGCATACTTTTAGTAGCATTCTGAATTCAGGACTTTCACTGGTAATGGTGTATTTTTAGACTGTGGTATTTTTACTTTTACTTAAGTAAAAGATCTGAGTACTTCTTCCACCACTGACCAAATGAGCTCAGGTCCCACCTCTTTAATGGCGGCATGTCATGCAGTAATGCTTTATTTCTATATAGTTGTTGATGTCTTAGTGGAACTCTGTTGTTCTCTACTGGATCTGTCTGTTTTTAGTTGTGCTTTTACTGCACTTATTTTGTCCATGTGGAAGGACAGTCTCTCTAACCTCAAGCTAACCCTGTTGCTGCCCCCTGGTGGTGTATGTATGTGTGCATTAGGTGCTCCAATCCCAGCTGGACACCCTGCTGCAGGGCCAAGAGGGCATCAACAGCAGCTGTAACTTCACGGAGCAGGCCCTGAGCCACGGCACCGAGGCCGAGGTGCTGCTGGTGAAGAAGCAGATGAGCGAGCGTCTCGTGGAGCTGGCCAGCCAGGAGCTTCCTCTGCAGCCCGGAGAGAACGACCAGCTGGACTTCATCGTGGAGACGGAGGGACTGAAGAAGTCCATCCACAACCTGGGCACTATTGTAACGACCAACGCCGTGGCCTCTGAGACTGTGGCGACAGGTGAAGGGTTACGGCACTGCGTGGTGGGCATCCCCACTTCCATCACCATAACCACTAAGGACAAAGATGGAGAGCTGTGTAAGATGGGCAACGCAGTCATCACTGCTGAAATGTCCTCGCCTGATGGCAGCAGAGGTGAAGGGGACATACTGGACAACAAGAATGGCACTTATGAGTTCCTGTTCACAGCTCCTAAAGAGGGGACTTTTAACTTATCACTGCGTTTATATGAGCAGCATATCAAAGGAAGCCCCTTTAAGATAAAGGCCACCAAATCCATAGATGTGTCGCCGACGTCAGACGGCATCAAGAAGAGGCTCAAGTCTCCGTGCAGCAGTCACGTCAAGCAGAAGGCCATCAAGAGGCCGGCCAGTATGTACAGCACCGGGAGGAGGAAAGAGAACCCCATCGAGGACGACCTCATCTTCAGAATCGGTAAGAAGTATATGTTATTTATGTCACGTTACATGTGGTTAATCTCAAATATGCACTCATATACTGTGTGTGCATTGGGGCTGCCCCCTCGGTTGTTTTGGTTTTAGTTGACTAAGATTTCTTTAGTCGATTTAGTTGTTTTTTGTGCTTATTTTATGCTGAATGACTTATATCCTAGATATTTCTGAGCACATCTCTGGTAAAAACACAATTTAAAGTGGTGCTTTTGTGTGATTCTTTGTGGAGAAACTCAGTTTTACTGATCTGTCGATTAAATCAACTAATCGATTAGTCGACAAAATCGCATGAGTGTTACTCGACTAAGAATTTCTATTTTATGTAGCACATTTAGAAACAACAGGAGTTGACCTAAAGTGCTTTCCAGTAAAAACACAACACATAAAAGACAATAATACATGATGTAATACAATAAAACAATAAAATAAATTAAAGTTGAAGTTAGGAGAAATAGAATAAAAACCAACAACAGATTAAGAAGCAGTAAGAGGACGTTAGAAATAAATTAAGACGGGACTTGACAAAAGCCTCAGACTGAACTAAATGCAAGTGAACAAATGTGGGTCTTTAAATTTGATTTAAAATTGTGAATGGTGGAACAGGACTTAATTTGGGATGGAAGGCTATTTCAGAGCCTGAGAGCAGCAGAAAAAGCACAGCCCATCAATTCATGAATATACTATAGTCTGTAATGCATATAGAGGCTGAGACTCTTATTTACTGTAAGTTCACTAATATATATTTCATGTGTTTTTAGGCACTAAAGGAAGAAACAAAGGGGAGTTCACTAACCTGCAGGGAGTGGCTGCGTCTACTCTGGGAAAGGTGCTGATAGCAGACAGCAACAACCAGTGTGTCCAGGTAAAGATTACTACTTCCAGTCTGCAGATAGAGCAGCATGGAGAAATCATTGGTGGAGCACTATAACATATCATTGTTCAGTTACCTTGTCAGTTACAAGCACTGAACACCAAATGGATGCATTTAAAATTAAGGTTTTTATTATAACATCTTTAACATGTTTTGTGTGATGCAGATTTTCTCCAACGACGGCCAGTTCAGAAGCCGCTTTGGCGTGCGAGGCAGGACTCCGGGTCAACTGCAGCGACCGACCGGAGTGGCCATCCACCCGAACGGTGACATCATCATTGCAGACTACGACAACAAGTGGGTCAGCATCTTTTCAAGTGAAGGCAAGTTTAAGGTAAGTCAGGATTTAATGTCTCATCTTTATTTGATACTCCAAAGGTACAATAGCCGGGATGTTACCACAGAGGTTGCTGCCTTAAATACTGGTATTAAATGTTGTATTGTCCCTTCAACACCCCCTCTACCTTTTACAATGATGGACTTTGAATATGACATTTAAATGTCATAAGAATAATAATACAGTGGAAACCTCTAGTGATTTTGTCTGTCCGGGTCAAATAGATTTCTATAAGCGGATGATTATTATAACCCTTTTTTTTAATTTGTCATTCAGATTACCATCTAATTGACATTTTTATATTTATTATATGAATATGAAGTAATGAAATGGACAGTGTCACTATTTACAGAATTGTATTGATTGTTTCAAAATACAGTACAGCTGTTTCAAATGTTTTTAAAAGTTACTGTACAACTTTAAAACATACTTTACAGTGTATAATTCAAATACACTGTAATACAGTACAGTACTGTATATAAAATATAGCTTACTGTAGTTCAGATTATAATTAGGCAACAACCTAAAACAGAATTGTGCTGTTTACAGTTGTGTAAATAGGCTACTAAGCCACAGCTAGGAGGTGGTTTCAGTTCATTTCTACATTTTTAACAGGCCTGAAAATAAACTGTAGGGCATCAATGCCCAATATAAAAATAAGATACTAAGTATATCATTTTTTTCCCACATTTTGTCATGTATAAAAAAAAATAGAAAAATGAGCACTGTAAGCAGTAAACTACTTGATTAATATACACAAATTATTTTATCAGCATTTGTATATGAATGATTCTGTCCCAAGCTTTTTGATCCTTATAAGGGGTTGATCACTGTGATCAATATAAGCGGTTTCCATAGTAAGTAATAAAAAAAGTCATAGTATGGTAACCCATGAAACTGCCTATACAACGACATTTTTTATGGCACTTTTTTATGGCATACAACTTCCCTCTTCTCGTCTATTTCAGAAATGTTCACGCTGAACTACTAAAGAATCGCTTTGAATCACTTTATAGATTTTCCTGCAGCAGGGCTGTAATAGCAAAATGTAAAACACCAATCTGTGGTTTCTTCACTGAATGCAGCCCTTCTCTCAACCACTGCTTATCTGTAGTGTGTGTGTGCGTGTATTCGTGGGATGTTTTCATTTAACTCTGTATGTTT